>VZRH01004719.1:2172502-2228940 GCA_013397555.1 Urocynchramus pylzowi | reverse complement strand
TTAAACCAAAAAAAAATTTGTTTAGTTTTGGTTGGGGTTTTTTTTTTTTTTTTTTTTTTTCTATTTATTATTTATAAATTGTTGTCATTTCTTAATGAAGACAGTATTTTGTTTACATAGAACTGGCACTTCACTTTTAATCTCTGGGCCTGTTCTTTAGGATTGCTTTTTAAGATAACAGACACATTACACTTTTCAGAAAACACTGTTTTAATGATTCACTATGCTTTACCCATCATTATCAAACAAAAATGAATGTGAAATCATTCATTTTCTGATCGATTTAGAGTGTGACAGATAAATCTTCCTTGTTTATTAGAAACCACTTACAGAGGCTACTATGGTAACAAAATTAATGACAAAGAAGGAAGCTGTTAATTAATTGTTCAGGCTGACTAGAATAAGAAAATCCTGAATCTTTGCTGAATCCATTTACCACCATCCCAGTCACTCTTGGTTATTTATTTGAAGAGCTAGTCCGTCTCTTTACTGTACTGGAAAAAGAAAGACTTTTATGATAATGGAATTGAAAGGGCACACAGACTTCATTTTTATTCCCCCTGTGATCCTGTGATCCATGTTGGACGTGATCGCTGAAGTTTGGGTCGTGCTCACAATGATCCCCTCAGCTGCTGATAATTGGAGGAATAAAGCTGATAATGCCTTTAGGCCACTAAGGACATAAACAAATAGGACTAGTCCCTGCCTCGAGAGGTTTACAGTCCACAAAGCTGATACATGCCAAGCAAAAGGTAATACATTGGGATGGTGGCAAAAAGGGTATTTCCAATTGCTTTTTGAAATAGTCCTGGTATGCTACCAGGGAAATTATGTTGATGCATGTTAGTAGGCATGAGATGAGCTGAGGAATACGTGATCTCCTCAGGAAGAGAGGAAGAACTCTTGGGATGCCTGTAGGCAGTCAAGTATATGAACTAGAGCAGTTTCCTTACTACTAAAGTTTACACATTATGCTCTGTAAAGCAGAATTGATATGTTTTCTACAATAGGAGGAGCTGCCAACAAACTTGATTCGAGGTGTGACTTATGGAGACACTCATCCGTTTTCCCTTCAGGAATAAATTACAGTTTGAGAAAATAAGTACATCTCTATAGAGAGTTCAGAGCATGAAAAGTTTAGGCACTCTCCATTTTTATACTTATTTAACTGAAAGAGCCGGTCATATGGTAGAAATGCAGATGGCCAGAACCCTGCAAGGTCTATTGCCATATGGCCAAAACTCTGCTTTTCCAGAGAATTTTGGTAGATGGGTAAGGTGTCTGTTGTTTGAAGTGAGGTGAGGAGATATCATGTAGCAACAGGATGCTCCTTCTCCCTTCCTGTTTGGCATTGTTTACTTTCTTGTCAGCTTTCCAGACATATGACAATTGACCTTCTAAAGTATCACATCTATGGAATTAGAAGCTTATGAAATATGAACTGGAGAACCAAAGAGTACCCACTTCGAATTCCAAAATGAAATTCCTTCAACAGATGATTCTTCTTCACAAAGGCAGCAGTTTTGCCTCCGAATAAATTAGGAACAAGCTTCCAAAGCTGTGACAGGAATCAAAAGTAGTGATCGAACAACTGAGAAGCATTTGCTTTTCTGTAATATTCCTTCAATAAAGAACTAAAACCAGATTACTGAAACAAAAGAATAAACCCAAATGCTGCTTACA
Source organism: Urocynchramus pylzowi (assembly GCA_013397555.1). Taxonomy (NCBI): domain Eukaryota; kingdom Metazoa; phylum Chordata; class Aves; order Passeriformes; family Fringillidae; genus Urocynchramus; species Urocynchramus pylzowi. The sequence goes on along the minus strand of VZRH01004719.1, from coordinate 2,227,257 downwards.
ACAGTATATTACATTTTTCTCCTGGTGGAACCCATGGGGTTGTTGCTCTGGTGGCTCTTTCCCCACTAGATTATGTAATTTCTCTATTAGATCGGAGGGTTACATTAGAAAACAAAAGTGCTGTGAGTTGGCATTTCAAAAAAAAGGTGCTGGTGGCTGCCCACAAGCAGTGCAGAAGTGTGCTCCATAGCAACATGTAGGTTTGCAACACTGTGAGCCTTATCTTCTTCTCACAGCCACATGTTTGTACACATATATATACACACATATATACATATATATATGTCTATGTCTAGGAGGGTTACCTATTGTGCAGGACATGATCATGCTTTTCTTGGACAAAACTCTGATTTATGTCACATGGCTAAGAGGGCTTTGTGGGTACATGTGATGATGGCTTTATCGGGTAAGCGGGGATGTGCAAAATGTTCTGAGAGGAGAAGTTCCCTACTTGAAAGTAGCCATTAGAATATTTCTTCTTTTCTCTAATTCTAATGTTTACAAATCTTAGCTGATTATTTGCTAGCTAAGGAGGGGAAGAGGAAAAAGCCTCAATACAAATAACAACAAGGGGATTCTTTTCAGTCAATAATAAAGATATCAAAGGCCATCCTGTTTTCCAGGTGCTCTTCTGTTTCTGCCACCTATGATATCTACACCAAACATGGTGCCATCAGTCAGCTACGGTGTGGTGGATTCATGAATATTTACCAATTTGCAAATTACGCGTGGAGAGCTCTTAGCATAGCTGTTTCTTTGTCTTTCTGCTTTTCTTCCTTCACTAATGATTTAAAATGTTTACATGCCTAGCATCAGAGGCTGTATTCTATGCTTGCCGTTTGCCTTTGTACACCAATTAGGTCTTTGTAATTTAAATGATGTTTTATTTGTTGATTTGGAAGCATCCTTGTTGGTAGAATGAGGTTTTCTTCATCCTGCAACCGTTCTTTGATATAATGATTTATTAAGGTACTAGGAGAAATATTGATCCTGCTAATAGCTTCTGCTTTGCCACAGAATGCCTTACATTTTACTTGCTGAAAGGGCCATATTCCTTTCCTCTTCATCTGATTGACCATAAATGCTTTGGCCTTTCCCCAGCAATTATCAAAGCAGTGGGTAAAAGTCAAGTATTTATAGACTAATTAGAGAATTCAGCATGTCCAAATGTGTGCTTTACATAGCACAAAGAGTTAGAGGACAGCACTTTGAAATTAGGGAGTGGGTCCATACTGCTCAAAAACAAATTAGCAAATTCAGAGGAGTTATGTATCTATTATCGATTAGGACAATCTTTCTGGGAATTGCTATGTGGAGTTATGTGCTGGGCCTGTGATTTATTAATGGCATTTATGCTTACATTACATTGGTATTTTCACTGTATTCTCTGTCATCTATTTTAACCTCCTCTTTCTTGAGAAGGCTTTCTGATGTTAATGCCTGCAAGGTGGTGGGGAAGGCATCAATTTTGTAACCCATCTGGAGCTGATTCATTTTGTGCTTTTTATTAACCACCTAGGAAAATGCATTATTTCTGTATTAATTACAAATGCTGATAGGGAACAGAGGACAGCTCCATGGAAAATATGGGACAAGGCTTTTAAGGGTTCAGCAAAATGAAGCCAAATGGAGGTGGAGGTGACCTGATCAGCTGTGGATTAGTGTCTACATTAGGCTGCTTAAGGTTGTGGATACAGCATTACACAAAACAGTTTCCTATATTTAATCTTATTGGGGCATTCTGTTTTATCCCATTTTGCCCATTTGGGGTATATGTAGTCTTGTGTTGCAAACTTATAATAGTGAAAACATATTAGTAGAGGCATGTTAATTTTTATGCTTCACAGTTAGAACTAATTTCTGGCTATTTCAGAATCAGAAAGACTTTGCCTGCAGGGGGAACACTATGAGAAATTGTTTTTTTGTGGGCCTTTAAAAAATTTCCTCCAGTGAAGACTGCTGCAAACAGAACACAAAGCAAATTTTGCTGCTGTTCATAAATGTCACTTGCTCCTGTGCAATTACATACTCCTGAAACTCTGGCGGAAAAGCACAGAGTATTTTTGAAGAGTATTTTTGCCTTGCATTAAGGTCTGTATCTTGAAATATGCATGTATTAGTCTGTTCAAGATTTGCTTTTAGTTAACATTTGGTACTTGTGTTTTATTTTGCTAAGTGTGAGCACTGTTGCTAGTGAAGCTGTCACATAGGTGAGAGGACTTTTGTCGCCTACATGAGAGCTAGTCACCCTTAATAGCCAGTGGAGACAAACAGGCATTTCTAGGACAAGAATCATCTCAACTTTAAATAGACAGGCAAAATAAATCAGATTCATCACACCCTAGACGTTTCTCTCTGGTAACAGTGAAGGGAGCTGTGAGCGACTAGCTCAGAGGGAGGTGTCCACAGATCACGGAGATGAACTCATACTGGTGTGGTACGTGGGATGAGTTACCCCCTCTGAGTCCCCAAAGGAAGGAGTATGTTGCTGAGAAAGTCTGGGTAGCATGCTCAAACTCAATCCAAATTTTTTAGATTATCTAAATTAGCTGAGGTCTATCCTACAGGTCCAGCCAGGTTGCTGCTGCTCTGGATCTAATTTGTGTGTAGGATGTGACTCTTTTACTGGTGTAGATCTGTACACCTCCATTATGCCAGCAGAACTCTGCTCTCTGCACCAGCACAGGATCTGATCAGCAGAAAGGTAGTTCTGCACCTGAATTACAGCAGCAGTCAAGGGGTGAGATTTTATCTTCCTTTAAGCAGGATGATGTGATCTATGGCTGGGCCTTGTTCCAGCCACAGTAACTGGCTATAACAGTGGTGGGGGGGACAGGGGGAAGGGGGATCCCCTTTGCAGTAAGTGTGAGGGGATAGGTTGTATCCAGGTGCTGTGTTTAAATCACTGTGGCCCATATGGAGGGAATGGAAGGGATCCATGCCCATGACCAGCATTGTCAATGGACGCCCTTAAGTAATTTCTCTACAGCAACATATCTTCATCTCTGAATGTTAATTAATAATTGATCTTGTTATGTATGTAGAGGACTCCCTATAATTCAATTCTCTATATTTATGTCTCATAAATGACTCTGCCTTGTCAGATTTTATGGTGAAATAGTAGATCCAAAAATTAACATAATGTAACAACCAAATCGCATATATAGCCTTGATCTGCAAACTCTTTTGCCCATGAATAATTTTAGTTATTACAACTGAACTCACTGGGACTTATATATGCTTTTGCAGGATGAGAGCCACAATGTTTATTAAATTAATTTCTTTCATATACTACATGTGTTCAAATGAAACTAATTAATCTGTCATGTATCTAGGCATTTTTCAGCATATATTATGTAATTAATTTTTTTTAAAGTGTGCTTCTAGTGAATCAGAGGCCTAGCTAATATTTCCACTAGAAGGTTAGATAAAACTCAATCTGAGTTCATGTTATGAAAGAGAATATTACTTTATATATGTGTATTTCTTAATATGTATTATACTGTTTAATACATGTTGTTATATATGTATGCTGTTATAAATATCTATGTGTAGCTGAGCATATACAGGTATGCATATAAGACTTGCTGTCTCCATACATATATCTGTATTTATATAGCTATGCAGATTCTGTATGTTTGAAAATACAGACAGTTTTTTTATTTACTAAATATATGCACACCCAGGTATACTCATGCTAGTCTGACTCAAGCCCATCTAGCTTCGCTTTCAAATGAACAATCTTATTCTCTTTCTGGAGTTTAAAACAAGCACTCCCCTTTTGGGAGGACCAGTGGCTTTGTAACTGTGAAGAAGGAAACTCATAGGATTCAGTTCTAATGCTCATCTGGAGCTTCAGTGTGGACAAATGTCATCTGCTTTGTGTCAGTGTGTTGTGAAGCTGAAGAAATGTTGCACTTTGTAATGACACTGTGCTTATATATTGCTTTGCTGAGAAGAGGAAATGAAAGGAAGTAAAGAACCTTGCCTGTAGCCTGTCAATTAAAAAATATGAAATAAAAGGTTATCCAATGTTTTTGTATTTAAATTAGGCAATAAGAAATGTTTAAATTTAAGAATAAGGAGTGTTTCAATTTAAGAATAAGGAAGTATACTGAGCTTGTTCTGAGAATGTTGCTTAATGATATACAAATAATCACTAGGATTGCAGTGTTTGAAATGAGTGTGGTTTATGATCTAATGTCTAAAGATCATTAACCGACATCTGCTGGTTTCTGGAAACAGTGCTGAAAAAAGCCCCAAATATAAACTCCTTCAGTTAAATTGCCCTTTTTATATGCTGTAAGTAATGGGGAGAGAACCGTAGGGAAGTCTGGAGGTGCTGCTCACATTTGGGTAAAATGAGTTTATTCTCTGCCATTCAGAATTGACATGGAAAGATTACTTTGTTTCCCTTGTAAGCGAAAAAATGGTTATTTTTCTTTGCTTACTTCTTTTATTTTAAATGGACTCAGGCAGCCATGAAGGCTTTTAGACAGGACATTTGGCCCATGGGGCTGGCAGCACTGACTTTAATGCATTGCTCACTGACCTTAATCCCTGATAGTGTAGATCTCAGTTAGGGTGCTCAGCATTCCCGCGTGGCGCTGCTTTCCCATAGCTGTGCTCACGTGGTGCTGTTCCTCAGCGCACAAGATGCCCTGCTCACATTGGTGCTAAGTCCTGCTGGGTGCCAAGAAAGCTGTCCAGGAGTGGCCCCTGGGGGAGAAATTCTGAGTGTGAGATGTGCTGGTGTGTGGGTGTGCCTCCCATCACGTACCTGGCTGTCCTTTTTGGGTAGTGTAGGCGTAGGAGTTTAGATAAATCAGATGAGTACCACTGTGCTTATAATTTGAGCTCATAATATATAAACATCCTATCTTCCAAACTTCTGCTCATTAGGTATCTTTATATTCAGAGGCTTTTCCAATGAACTTGTCAGACTTTGTGTAAGAGGAAGGCTTTTTGAGATTGGATCCCTTAAAAAAGATGAGATGAAAGTGCATCAGTGCGCTTCAGGGATGAAATTTTCGAAACAATGGCATCCTATTTTGTTCTGTTTTGCCATTGTTGGCTTATATGTTCCTTCTTTTGTGTGAAATGCATTACAAACATCTCTGCCAGAGGCCTTTTATTTTGGGGTTGATCTGAATTTAAGGTCAGCCACTTAAAAATGAGATTAAACAAAGGTGATGAAATTACGCTAAGTGAGGTTTTTCAATTACCTTTATTTTTTAAAAGGAAACTACCTGGAAGGTGGCACTTATATTGTTATAGTGGCAAATAGGTATCATTATAGAGAATTCAGCAAACAAATGTCTACAGGCAAATGTCTACAGACACAATATTATCTGTGCACAGCATCATCTCCCTGAAAGCAGTTTGGGTAGCTGGCTCCTCAGTGAAACAGAAAAATGCTTTGGCTTTTCTTTACTGGGGAAAGGAATATACTTTGGACTGGTAGCAGCAGCCAGAGCACATCTGATTCTCTCTGAAGCTTTCCCTAATGAGGTTTATTTATGTCCCAGCTCTCTGCATGATCACCAGTCATTAAATACTGTCATTCAGGAGTGTTTGTGCTTAGGGTTTCTGCAGAGAGGCTGAGAACGTGTAAACAGGAGTTAGTGGAGCTCAGCAGCATTTGGTTGCATTTTTCAGTTCATTGTTTTGACATGTGGTACCTTGTAGGGGGTTTAACCCTGGTCTACTCCAGTGCTATAAAATGAGGCCAAACCATTACTGTCCACAAAAAAAGACTTAACCCAGGCATTAATTTATTGGTGTTTGGGAGCTCCTTGCAATGACACTGGAGGATGTTGAAAACAGTCTGAACTGTACCAATATATATTTAAAAGAGAAACTCTTTTCAAAACTTTTATTGAAAGTTTAAAAGGAAGGGTGTAGAAAAAAAGCAATGTTTTAGTTTTATTAATCTAAACTTGAAATATATCAGCCTTCTGAGGAATGTACTTCCCTTTGGATGTAACAGAAGATGTTCCTGTGTATATCAGGCTGGACTCAGGTGTCATTTTCTCTAAGGCAACTGAGAAATATGCTTTCTCGTCCCTGTGATTCAGGGTCCTGCAATCCAAGGAGAAAAAGAGTTTCAGAAAGAAAAATGACAGTTCCTTTAAGTTTATATCAACATTATCACACAATTGAAAAGGTCAGGAAATTTGAGATTGTCTGTAGTGATACAGACTGTAATGCTGACTCAGGTGAGCTAATGAGCCTATAGAAGGCAGTGGATTTGTGCTGACATAGCATGAAAAGTCGTGGAGCTATATATTTAGCCATTCATGGCTAATTAATACTCTAAAATTTCATTTTTATCTACCTTTGGACATGTACTGCTGGGGAAATGTCAAGTTGAGCATGGAGGGAGACTGGATTCATCCCTGTGATTTGAAAAGAAGGGTAGGAGCTGAGCTTCTCTGCTCGACTGCTTTAGGTGGACAAGCAGGGCCAACTAGACATGCCCAGACCACATACCTGGACCAACCTTTGTCTTCATAAATTTCTTGTTCTTCCAGAAGGGTTGACTTTTTAATTGGTCATTGTCCTGCTACCTGAACAGGATCAGATGAATTTCTCCATTAGGGAATCACAGAGATATGTGCTGTGAATTCTAATGTGGAAAACTCACTGTGCAGGAACCAAAGAAAAAGAAGTGCTAAATTAAAAAAGCTTCTAACCCGATATAAATAATCTTTGTTGCCCATCACTGCACCATATCATGGATCAAAGTTGCTTTTTTTCTAACAAACATTTGAGTAAGCTGCTTAGAATATGTAGATGACATTGGAAGTCACTCCTGAGTGATTTGTTGAGTTGGTTTTTTTTTTCTTCTTTCTGAGGTTCTTATTTTAAATCCACTAATAAGTCAGATGTCATAAGCAAAATATTTCATTATTATATTAAGGGAAGAAAGTGCCCTTGGCCTGTGATCACATTGACCAAGATTTTATGGTGGAATTTTAAATCCCCTAACCATAGGGATTTGTAATTTGAAATATATATACAACCTTGGAATGAACAGTTTCATCTTTGTTGGCTGTGATAAATATGAGCCATAAAGTAAACCTGTGTTCTGAACCAGATTGGATCAAGCATCGTTGTTGAACCTCCTTTGCCGTTTTTCTGTGATTCTCTTGCAAGCATCTGGTTCTGCAGATCACCGTTCTCCATTTCAAGGTTGTATTTTTTTCTGAGGCTGAGGTTAAGGAATTGTCACATCCCAAGGGGAATCTTTGTTTTATTTTTTAATCTATCTTGCTGTAGCTTTATTTCTACAGCAAGTGGTTTCGGTAATCCATACTGATGAGTTGTCTGCTCTCCAGGTAGGGTTGACAGGTAGATTTATGAACCAGGAGAAGATAATCTGCTTCCACAAGGGGTCACTGGTAGCAGTGCACACAGCAACTAGTTTCTGCCATGCTTCTGGAAAGGGCAGGTTTAGACAAGTCTCTCATCAAACAGAATAAAAAAGGAAAGGGAGTTCTTACTCTTTAGAAGTACACTCTATGTATTTTACAAAGAAAAGGGACAAGATAGTTAAATGAGAATGCTTTTAAGAATTCCTTTCCTTTCAGTAGTCAGGTAGCCAGATGTCAAAAGATGGAAGTTGTTTGTGCCCTCCCCATCTGAGCTGGGGCTTCACTGTTCCCTGCTGGTGGGGGGTGCTTGGCTGATGTTGCTTCTGAGTCTGAGTTTTAAAGGCCATGAGGATTGCTAGAGCTACAGAGAGTGTAACAGGAAATTGTTAATTCATCCACAGAGTCTGTACGAGTAATTAAAACAATTCTCCTGAAATACATATGCCTGCCTGCCTATTGTTAAAAGAGGTTGCCACAGGGTATAATTTTAGGACAGTTCTCCCCGGTTTCTTTGTGTGCAGTCAGCAAAGGTTCCTGGTGTTAGGGGACAAATCTCCTTTTAAATTTTTCAGTCTGCCTGAAAATCACCTTTGGAGAGAGGCAACCCCATTAACAGGAATTAATGGAGCCCTTTCTGTAGGCAGGGTTCTGCCCAGAGTGCTGCTGCTTGTAAAAATCAGGACATTTCATGAGCATGTTATTTCTGTGTTCCTAAAGCTTTATTTCAAATTTGATTGTCTCATGGTGCATGTAGCTCTCCAGCACACTGAAAAATACCAAGCATTTTTTGTCTTGTTTTGGCATCCTGTCTGTGTGCAGCTCCCAGTCCCCCAAGGATAAACAGAGGAAGGCTTTGTTCTGCTATCTGGTGATAATTTTTTAAAGGTCAATGTTGTCATCCATTTTACAGGAAATCTTACCTGTCAACGGCTGCCCAAAATGACTAAAAGATATTTCTTTGCATTTCACCTTCAACTGGGGGTTTCCATGTGAAGCATTGGCTAAGCCTTTTTGCATTCAGATATGCTATGTATTAATTTATTTTTTTAAATAATGTTCTGCCTTTACAATCATTATCTCTCTTGTTCCTTGCCTGCCATTCACACCAGTTCTAAAGTTCCTGGAACGTATAGCACAGATTCCCAACACAATGCTTTAATTGCTGATATGGTGAGGTATTTTTTTCTTCTCTTTTCTTTTTCCTGGAAGAAGAACAAATTTAGTATTCATGCAAGGTGAAGAGACTGTAACTCCCAGCAGCACAGTTTTATCTCTTAGCATTTAGAGATGACTTTTAGAGCTGCTCATTGCGAGGAATAAGTTTCTCGTCAGAGAAAATCCTCACTGCCATCAGTTTTGACATGTATCTGTGATGTTCCAGAAGGACTTTGTCTGCTTCTGCATTCCCATTCAGCACTGCCCAGTGAGGGGGACAGTCTCACACTGCCTGACATGATGGCAGCAGCTCAGTCCTCTTAGCCACCTGGGAGCTTCATTCACCTCTGGATTTGTTAGAAACAGATGTTTTCCTGAGAGGAAAGGATAAAGAGGTGGGAAAACATACCAGCTGCTTTCCATTGTGGAAAGATCTGTCTAATCCAGGGTGGATTTTCTGGTCACAACCCATGAGTGTTTGTCCTGGGAACTACAGCTCATTTGTACTGGAGTGCACACCACTCACCTGAGGTGTGCGATGGCACCTGGCAGGTTGCAGACTTCTACAAAAGATTCTTTGCAAAAATCTTGAGCAGTTGAAATCAGTAACTTCACCCCAATGCAGATTCCTTTGGTTCTCTTCTAATTAGCATGCTTTTGTGGGACATGAATATTGCTTTTTGCCCAGCTCTAATCATATACCACGGTTTGGGCTAGAAGAAGTAATAAATAAGAAACATTTTAATTTGGATTAAATAAACATTTATCTCCTTGAACTGGTCAGAGAGAAATTAATTGTTTTATTCCTCTGATCTACTAATTACATGTACAGGCAAGCCCATGTAAGCTTTTCCTGCATGCTCTATCATTAAAGAATGGATTACATTGGAATTAAATTACTGTATTTCCATCAAAGGTCTCAGTGGGTCAGAGTGGTTGGTAAGATTTATAGGCTAAAAAGGAGGAAGCCAATGGATATTGGTGCTTAAGAAATATATTGTTCTGCTGGGTGAGTTAGCCTTTCCTGAGAGTCTGGATTGCTCTTTTTCTCATTGTTACCATCCTTTTGCACCCTTGCACTGCCTGGACACTAATTTTAAAATCCTGTAGTTTTTTCTGCCAATATCTACCCTTTCAACCACCAGAAAACATAGAGTCAATTGCATGTTTTCCAAGTCCCAGCCTCACAGGGAAATGCAAGGGTTCATGATGACAATGCCTCATTTTCTAGGATGAGATCTTTTTGTGGCCCTGTTCTGTCTACAATGGGGCTTTGTGTTTGCTGGCAGTGAATACACACACAATTTCTTTCTCCCTGCCGTAAGTATAATAACTGTTTTCCGCCTCTTCCTCTGGCTACATAGAAAAGCAGATGAGAGTGGAAAAGTGAGAAAAAACTTGACAAAAAAATTGTTTCTTGAAGGTGAGATTCACAGGCAGAAGAGACAGTAGATGTCACTTTCGGGTCAGCAGCACAGAACAGTGATTTAAGAAAGAGGGAACAACTCTATTATTTTAAAAAGTGACAGATAATTTTAGGCATCCAGGTTTTTTCCACCCTATCATAAGAGGTCTTTTCTCACATTTTGATTTAATAATTAGAAAATATATGTAACTATGGTGCAGCCTGAAAAGCTTCAGTAAACACAGAAAATTGCAGGTGTCAGATTATCTTATCCACTTTTCCATGAACAGAAAGCTTATCTGCACAAAAGAGAAAAAAAACCACAGAGATGTGAAATCTAAATGGTCACTTAACAAAAATTAAATACCTAAATACCTACATTTATGCTGATTTCTAATCAACCCTCTGTTTGGGCAGCATGCAAAGAAAAAGCAGGATATCATAAGCACTATTTGAGACTTGCTTCTCTAAGCCATATTAGTTGCATCATTACCATAATTAACACATTTTCTAATCGAACCAAATACACCAGAGACTGCTCCATGTTCTGGGCTTTGGGACAAATTACTCCTCCATATGAAAGCCAGTGAAGTGCAGAGTTTTTTCTGTCGGTCTCGGGGGTGTCAGCATTCCCAGTGATGGTCAAGGAGCTTTTGCAGGACTGGATCAGAGCCAGGGTTTTACGAGAGGAGCTGCACATCCCTCCCTCGGCGCGGTCCTGACCTGTTCTGCCGCACAGCGGTGCAGGAGATGCAGAGCTGGTTTCTGTGTCAGCAGTGCAGATTCACCAGTCACCTGAGGCGACATAGTAATAATGAAAACACATGCACCAAGCAAGCAGGTGGATTTTACTTGGCCAAAACTCAACAGATCTTTTGGAGGGCCCACCAGCCTCTCCTTGCCTGCGTGCAGTTTGCCCTTGAGACTCTCTGATTTTCCAACCAGGCCGTTGTGTGCGGAAAATCTCAGTAAGACTTTGGTGACTTGTACAGCTTCATCAAGTTTCACTGAATAGCTATTTACAGAGAGAGTGAATGAGTGAATAGCTGCCAGACAATTTGTAATGTGTGTTGCTGAAAAGCAGAAGATAAGACAGCATTTCCTATCATAATCTACTAGCTCAGACATGTTTAATCTTGCCATGTTTTTTTTTCCTGGTGAATGAAGAACGTTGTAGGAGTGGATGGTGAGGTGGCAGAGAACACTATTCTGACCTTGAATCTGCAACTGTATATTTATTTGAACTTATATTATTTGAATGCTGTTTTTCCATGTGAGTGGTTGCTGTGACAGGAAAGGGGGAGGCAGAAAGCTGCATGACTGTGAATGAGCCATAAAAGGTTCTCTGTTATTATGTTGTCCACATCTTTGGGAATCCTGCTGGTGGGAAATTTTTCTGAATCACAGATGTCTGCCTGCCCAGGCTGAACCTCACACAACTATCTGGAGAGGGGAAAAGGAAGGACTTTTGTAGGAACACAGGAACTGACACATAATTTGAGTGTCCTTGAGTTCTAAACTGGCTGTAAAAGTAGCTGAGAGAAAGGGTGAAGGAAGTAGAAAAGGAATTAAGAAATTTCCCATTAGGTTTCATTGCAAAGGTTTTTTATATTCCTATTTCAAAATATCTTGTAGTCATATAATCTTCACAGCCTCAAAATATGCAGTCACAAAATTACAGAATCTGGTGGAGGCTGGAAGCACCTCTGAGATCACGTAGTTCCTGTTAGAGCCCCTCTCCTCTAACAGGGCTCTGTCCAGTCAGGTTTGAATATCTCCAAGGATTAAGAATCTGTGACATCTCTGAGTTACCTAACACCAGTGTTCAACCATCCATACAGTAAAAAGGTGGGTTTGTATATTTTTTTTTTTCAGGCAGAATTTCCTGTGTTTCAGTCTGTGCCCTTGCTTTTTATCCTATTTCTGGGTGCCACTAAGAAGAGTCTGGCACTGTTTGCTTTACCTGCCTCAGATGGATATAAGATCCCCTTGAGCCTACTCTTCTTTAGACTGAAGAGTTCCAGCTCTCCTCACCAGCTAGATTCTCCATTCCCTTCATCATCTTCCTGGGCTTTTTCTGGACACACTTCAGCAAGTCCATGTCTCTGGGGAGCCCAGAACTGGACATGGTCAGATACACAAAAGAAAAAACAGTTGAATGCTTCAGTCTTACCTATCTAAAGCATTTTTTAATCTTTTCATCTTAATTCTGTGTGATGGGGGTTTACATTTATGTATCTGGCCTGGTCTGGAGAGAAAGTACATCTTGTGGGTCTCGTCCAGTGCTGCAGTAAAGCAGAGACAGTCTCCAAATTTGTTTCAATGTCCCATTGAAACTCTCCAAGAGTGATGATTCCACATCCCTTCTAGGCCCTTATGCCAGTGTTGCATCACTCTCATTAGAGAGAAAATTTTGTGTGCCCAGTTGTAATTTTCCTCAGTACAACTTGTGATTGCTTGTTTTTGTCTTTTCACTGTGGACTCCCAAGAAGGTGTGGCTTCACCCTTGCTCTAACCCAGCTCCTGTAGCCTCTCCTTATGTGCCAAGTGCTCCACCTCCTGCTGTCATAGTTGATTTCTACTGTACTCACTGCCAATATCTTTCTTGCACTTTGAGCCTCAAAGCTGGACACATCATCCCAGATGTGGCCTCATGAGGGCTGAGCAGAGGGGAACAACCACTTTCCTTGGTCTGAAAGCTGACCCACTTAACACTTGACCACATAATGTGTGTTGGCACAGACTGTGTCCTCTAGTAATTGTTGCTTGAAATTTCTAGTTTTAGTATGCTGCCTTAGTTTAGGTCCCTCTAAATTTTTTCTCAAGCTCTCAGCTGATAAATAAAAGTTATCTGCAGCTTTCACTGTCTTGCAGTCCTCCTGCAATGCTTTTCTCTTCTGTCATATTTATGAAATGTCATATTGACAAGAGGAAATCTCAAAGGAACCGTTATTTTTTTCCCAAGAAGGAAACTATCAATTAAACATTATTCCTTTTTTCCTGTATCCTGCCCATTTTTCATCTATGACATTATCCTTCATTCATTCATGGCTGATTAGTTCCTGTATTAGCTACTTGTGTAACAGCCCATCAGAGACCTGTTGGAGGTTGTCTGCCGCATTACTGTGGGATGTCAGCCATAGGCAAGGAAAAGATGCTGGTAGATGCTGCACAAACAGACCAAGAAAAGTTTGCAACCATCTGAAACAGTTCCATTTTTGGATAAAATGTTGTAGGTCAGCATTTCTCAATCTCTTCCTGGTTACTTTGGGAAGACACTTCATGGGGTGTTTCTCTAAGTTTCTGATGTTGCACATGTTCTGTCTTGTAAAATTAGCCTCAACAAAAGGACATCACAGACAGCCACTAGAGCCCAGCTCGAGCATATCTGTTGGCAAAAGTTTTCTTTTGGCCAGAAGGTATTCCTAGGGACAGGTTGAGGGGCTCCAACAAAGTAGTGTTTCACAGAGACTTTCTCACAAATGTGACAGAGTCTCAAGAGACTACAAAGTTGGCAAGTGATGAGTAGAAGCAGGAACTGTGGACTGTTCAGGTGTGAGAGTTGACCTTTGGAAGCTGAATAGAATGAGCTATAAAGTGGAAGAGTCCTTGAAATTGAAGGCCAGTTGATTGTTTGATATGAAAAGGAAAAGGAGCCAGCAAAATGAGTGAAAAGAAAGCCAGGCTGGGGAATGATCTCTGCAGCAGCATTGTGGATCAATACACCATCAGGGCATGAATGAGTTTGTCAGTGTCCAGGAAAAGGATGTTGGAGTAATTGAGACATGAGGCGATGAGAGCCTAGATAAGAATTTAACAGCAGGACTGGGAGTGAGGGGTGCCTCTGAGATATGTTAATTGGAAGGATCTGCAAAACCTTTGGTACATCCACACAGCAGGCAGGCTCTGACTGCAGTACTGCACTGGTGGGGATCAGCCTGAAGAAGTTTTTCTCTCCAGACAGCTCAGCAACCAGAAGCAGCAAAGGAAGGTTTGGTGATGTGGGCTTTGAGGTGGGCTGGCTGTACTCAAATGGGCTGTTATGAGTTCAGTTGAGGCTGCCACTGGATTTCTCTACTCTTTTGCTCACGTGCTCCACACCTGTTGCAGGTAGAAGCCTCTAAGCTCTAAGAAATTAAGAAATTGTTCCTTTCTTTTTTTTTTTTTTTTTTTTTTCCTTTGAGCTCTTTGGCACCTTGTGTACTTGAAGTTTGCAATTCCTAGAGTTTGGCAGCTTCTCAGATCTCATTGTTTCCTGCACATCCCCTTTCTTCCTCCTGATTCTGAAGTCACTAGCATGACACTGGTAAAAAAACTGGTAAAAACTTCCAGAATGCTTTCAAATTCTGGAAGAAGACAGAACTTGGCCAGTTGAATAGCTGTATGCAGGAAGTTAAAAAGCAAAGCCCAGACAACCTCATCTCCCCAAGGCAAACAAAAAAATCAACCAAAAACTTTGCCAAAGGTGGAAAAACTGATCTCAATCCTTCAGGATGTTAGACTGGGAGTCGGGAGGGGGGAGGAAGCACAATATAACATAGACACTATTTCCCAGTAGCTGTAATTCAGCTCCAAGTCTTCTTTCCAAGTCACTTACCTCATTAAAATCTGTCGCATGGCCTTTCCCGAGGCCCATTTGGGGCGTTTTTGCATGAGCAGCACAGTGCTCTGGGGGGAGACACAAGCCTGCCCGCATGGAAGCGGGAGCTCTGCAAATGACTTTAAGTCATTTGGCTTCAAGATGCACAGGGCTGAGCTTTACCCACCACGCCAGCTGAAGTCATGATCCTCCTCTAACAGGCAAAAGTTGCCTCTCTTAGGGAACAACAAAAGATCAGAAATACAGCCTCAAGGTTAATACTTGTTTTTGTTCACAGTGACACAGGAATTATTTTATGTTCTGCACATATGTGACGCACCTGCTAAACATGAGGATTCTTACTAAGGTAGAAACTTGAGACATATGAGTAAGACAGTGGATTACTCATAGGGAAAATCAGAGTTTAGAAATTCTTTTAGACATCTGCCATGCATTGTTTTTCAAAGAAGTCTGAAAACTTTGAATTAACCTTGGTACTTTAACTGCAGTTTCTAGGGAGCTGCAATAAAGCTTGTGCTCTAATATCTTTTAGAGTGAGCAAGTGGGAAAAAAAATCAGTTGGAGGAGAGGGATAGAGCAGCATGAGAAATGTCGCCTGTGACATTTAAGCTCAATTTAATCTGCTGTGACACTTGTAACATTTGTTGGTGACTTAGGGGAGAGGATGTTTGCAGTGGTGGGTGGGATCATGGATGTCATCTGATTTTAAGGCCTGTGCCTTGGATGAACCATCTTTTCATGATGCTGACAGGGAGTTTTTTACTGAAGCACAGAAATCCCGGTAAAGCATAGTTTGTCATTTGCATGCTTTAGTCCAGTGTGGCTGATGCAGTATGTATTTTCCATTATTGCTCACCAACATGTGAAAATCTTGTTCAGGGAAATTCCTTCTCACATGCAGTGATAACCAGATCTCCTGGTTGTTCAGTTCTTTATCCATGACCTGTTTCTATGATACATGTCAGTGAAAACTAGATAGAGGACACCAAACAAATTTTCTCATTAATTCTTGCCAGAGTATCTGTCCTATAAGAAACACAATAAAACCCATTCCTAATCCCTGAGCTATGCATTCTGCAGGGCTGATGCAATTTCAGCTGATAACATAAATGGATTGTAATGAAATTCACATGTAGTCAAGACAGGGCTTTCTGCTTTATAAGCAAAGAGACACCAACTGTTTTGGTGGCACAGTGTTTTAGGGACAGATGCTCTGTGTTTCTGCTTCAATATACTATTTCTACATTGCTTTTTTACATTTCTTTTCTGCCCTACAGTTCTGCAACTTTGCAAGAGATTCACTCTCAACCCTGATCTTTTCATTTTTAAACCTAAGACTCAGCAGCATTTGGCTTTGTCCTAAGTCTTAAAGAAAAAGAAAAAAAAAAAGGAAAATGAAACCTAAACCAAATCCAGGGTGAAGTCTGATAAATTCTTTGTAATGTATTATTTCAAATAGAAGAGTCAGATGTCATCATGTGGGATTATTTCTCTTAAACTCTGACAGCTTTACATGTGAGGGAAGAATTCATTCTGCTAGACTTGGCCTATGCCATTTCATTTAGCAAGCTAGCAAAAACAAGTGTATATGGTTGGCTTACGCATGCACACATTTTGATGACTGGGTGATGTAATTTATTTGCTATGCTGCTTTTGGTAAAATGTGTGTTTGTTGTACTGCTTTTGATATTTTGATTGGGTTTGATATTTTGTTAACATGAAAAAGTGGAAAGAGTGGGTAAGCTCTTAGTTCTGTTTGGGAACTGATATGCTGTCTCTGTTTTGAGTTGCTCTGGGGGAATTAATTTGTGTCTGCTGGAACTGAGCCCAAAAGTATCTTTTAAATTACACCAGTACATCACCTGTTCTTTGCTAGCTGGAGTCCCAGCAGGACTTGGCATGGTGTGTCCGTCTGGCTGTAGCTCAGAGACCACTGCTGTGGGAATCTCCTCAGTGCCTCTGGTGGGGCAGTCTCTCCTAAGGGTATCCCTGTTGCATTACCCTGTAGCCTTTAGTTATTTCAGAGAAACGGAGTAGGAATCTGATGTAGGTATCTTCTGGGAAGAAACAAACAGTTTTTCACCTCTCTTTTCCTTCTGTCTACATCTCTCTTTTGAGGTCTGCTGTAAGGACATAAAGGTGACTTTTCAGAGGAATCTAGCTCTCTCAAAAAAGTCAACCCACTTCAGGCACGCTGAACAAAGGTGGCAGGAGTCCTTAGCTGAGGGCCATTTTCCAAGTGAAAGGGAACAAATAGAAACATAAAAAGCCAAGCATGACTTAAACCAACCAACCAACCAAACAAACAAAAAACAACAACAACAACAACAACAACAAAAAAACCAAACAAAAAAACCCAAAAAAACAAAACCCAGGAGATTGCCAGATTGCAAAATATCCTTATCTTTTGAGTTCATGCTCATGAACCAGCCAATTACGTTGAAGAGTATACAGCCCAGAAACTTATTGTTATTCATAACCATGGGCTTTTGTCTACTGGAATAGATAGCAGCATCACAGATTTACTAAATGATCAGGTCTTAAACTGATTTAGTGCCTTGGTAAGGATAAGCTGGAACCTCTAGTCCGTACTTTAAAAGCAGAGTTGAAATTAATGTGTAAAACTGTAACTAAGTTAACAAGGGCCCCAAACTGTGTTAACAAGATCCATATAGTCCCAGGGAGGCACATTAAAACCCTGCAGTGCAAGGGCTGACAGAGTGGGACCTTTCCTGTATATTTAGAAGTCTGTTACATTTTGATGATTTTTTTTTTTAATTAATAAAAAGGAGTTGGATAATTGCATCAGAGAAAGCCATTTATTATCATGCCTGGGCAGCACAGGGGGTACATGGTGAAGGGTCAGGTTTGCAGGATTGCAGCTCTGGCATGCCAGACCTGTCCAGGGTGGGCACGGCATGCTTGGAGCCAGGACCATGACACCATGCTACAGCTGTGGTAGGGGCTTTTAAAAATTGCACTCAGCAATCTCTGCTCCCCACTGTCATCTCCTCTCCCAGACAAAACCCTGTGAGCTTGGGCACAGATAATAAATACATCATTCACTGAGACATTTGAAGCAGGGCTTGATCATTCCACAGCTGATTGCATAGGGACTGGATGTGAATACAGACATGGATCCTGCTGACAGGCTTGAATTACACAAGGTAAGACTCAGCAAAGCCTGGAATTCTAGTGGTTTTAGTCAGTGGTTCTCCCCAAAATGCTGAGAGCAGATGTGTAATTGAAGACACATGATCTAGTCTAGTGAGTACAGAGGACCTGTTCTCCAGAAATTACTTGTGTCTGGGGAGGAAAGAGCTGCATTTCCCTCCTTACTGACACAGCAGCCTGGGCAGGACATAAAGTAGATGTGACACAGTTGCAAGGAGCAAAGCACCATCCCTGCTCGAAGTTATTCCAGTCTGCATGAGCAGTTGCAGTTCCCTCTCCAGCACATTCCAGGGCAGAGGCATTGCCTTGCTGGTGCAAGGCACATGATAGCAGGGACTGAGCTAACCCAAACATCTCTTCTGTCTCTGCTGGTCCCTTTCAGTCAGGTTCAAACTGTGCTTCTCCACACACACCTCATCAGAGCTGAGGAGCTGCCCACAAATCCCCAGCTCTGCCTGTGGTCTTGCATCTCCTAGGAATCCAGATACAATTCCAAATGTCTCTGAGAGACATTTGTTCTGGAAGAAGAAGGTCGTACAGTTTTATCTGCTTTGCAGGAGTTTGTATTTTTGGTAAGAATCCTTTTCTTTTAGTATCTTTTTATTTTTTGTCCCTCTCTTCTCTGTCCCCCATTCCTGCCTAAGCTGAAAGAAGCCACGTTATATCTGAGTTCTACTCTGCAGAGCATGGATTTGAAATTAGCAGAATGAGTTAGTCTGCTCCTAGTTTATTAAAAACTGTTTTTCAGGAACTGATAAGGAAACCAATTAAAAGCCATGAAGTCTATTTTCATAATAATGCTAAATGGGGCACATCATAAATTGAAGATTCACCATGCAAAGAAAAAGTGATGTATTTTAGTTTAATAAAATGAGTCCAGAATTCTTTAAAGAGTAGGGTAGTAACTTTTTTTTTTCCACTTGTTTTGAATTTCATCCTTAATTCTTGCCCCTTATTTAAACAAACTTCCTGCACACATCCGGGAGGCAGTGCAACAGCTGTTCTGTGGACTGAAAGCAATGGGATATTTGCTTGAGGATATGGCAGAAGAGGGTCAATTGTATGCAGTGAACAAATAATTTATTAGGTTGGCCTCATTTCTTCTTTGTCACTTATCTGTGAACAAAACATAATTTCAGCAGTGCTGCTTGTTTTCAGAGTTTGACACATGGAAACATAAATAAACAAATGTGACTGCTGAATTTCTTATGAACTTTAATCGCTTATACAACTAGATATTCAAACATATTGGTTTTGCTCTTTTAATTGGATATGTGGTACTAGTTTCAGTCTCCTAACTGAATAGGAGTTACTGACCTCTGGGATAAATTAATGTATAAATCAAAATAATGGATAAATCAAAATGTATTTTCTACAAGATTTCTGCTGAATCATTTTAGAATTCCAGGCACAGAACTATTTTTCAAAGATTTGGGGAACAGGAAGCAGACTGAAAAGAAATTAGCAAAATTTAAAAAATAAAAGTCAAAATAAGTTTATTTCCCCACTTTAGACAAGTGTGTGAAGAAAGTTAGTTATTTTGACTATTTCTAGTAGGGATTTAGCCATCTTAGTTAGCAGATATGATCACAGCTTTACCAGAGTTTTAAAGTTAAAAACAAGAGGCCTTATTGATACTGTCTGTAAGCAGTATTATAACTTTCACTCATGTCTAAATGCGGTGTGCATATTAAGTGCCTATTCTCCCAGCAATAAATATGATTTTGTAAAATTTATATTTTGATATGCATGGAAGTAAATCAGCAGAAGATTGGGTGAACTGAAATGTGTAAACCTTTCTAGCTGAAGGAACTGAATTACTGAAATGCAAAACTATTTACCTGCTTCATTAAGAACTATGAGTACAGACGATTTCTATGGAAAAAAAGTGATGGGAAGCAATTGGCTAGAGAGTGATTGCAGAGATAGCGTCGGTGCTAATTGACTTGTTCAGGATGTACACAAAATCAGATTTGCCAATCATATGTGCTTTTTGTAAATGATAATATTATGGCAATTAAAGGATAAATCACTTTTCCATGATGTTGCTGTATTAACTTAAAGTGATCATCTGGGTTTAATTCAGATCTGAATAGAAACAATTTATTTTAAAGTGTTACCTTTCAAGTCTTATTTCTTCGTGTGCGCTCTGAGTGCTTTTTGTGTGCCATATATTGACGGTTCTCATGCTCAGACTGCTGATCCTAAGGGTGTTCATATAAACAGATGTTCCTCATATCCTGTCTGGGTTATTTTTTTCCCCTTCTTTATAGAAGTCATAATTCTACTGTATGTAGTGCTGTAGACATTTTCATGGTAGAAAGCCACAGTGTCTTTCATAAATGCCGTTTCCCATGATAGACCAAAAAGCGTGCGGATCCCATGGTGATGGATGTTCATTGGAGGCAGCCTGGGCTGCAACAGGAGAAAACAGATACACCAGACACCAAGGCAGTGTTTCACGTGGGCAGGACATAGTTAACTTTAGGGGGAAATAGCCTAAAATGTAAAAATGAACTTACTAGAAGATATTTTACTCAGTAGTTTGGAGAGAAAACTGAAATTCTCTTCCGTAAAGGTTTTGGTTTGTTTTTAGTTTTTTTTTTTTTTTTACCCTCCGCCTCAGCCATTTCACTTTCAAATTGCTGAATTTCCTCTGCACACAGAACAATTATTTCTCTATGTCTACATGATGGACCAAGAGGGCTTAGCTGAAAGGGAGGCTTCTCCTTGGCTTCAGACCCTGAGGGTCTGCTGTGCAGACTAGCACTGAGAAGCTCAGGCTAATAGCTGTGGGAAGAAGGGATCCGAAAACTCCAAATCAAGAGATCACTCATAGTGAACAAGAACTACAGAACACTCTCCTTGGAAGTGGGCTGAGGATTTATGGATTTTTGGAGAACTTTTTTCTTTACTCTTGCAGCAGGTGGAGGAGTGATGGATTTTGTTTTAATCCAGGCCTGTAGGATGAGAGAAAATGGAGTTATGTTGAACTGGCTGCAGAAAAAAAAAAATTCTCTGAGTTTGCTACAAATAGATAAAATGTATCTTACAGTTTGTAAAAATTATATAGTGAAAAATGAACTACAACATGGAGACTGCATGACTTCTGTTTATAAATATCTGTATTTCATGCTGAGAATTCCTTTAGCTGAGTAGATGCCTTTAAAAATATGTAAAGATTAGAAAATCTGACTCAAAAAAGTTAATTTTATGGATTAAATGTACAAGAATTAAACTCTTCTTCACACAGGACAGAGTGGAATTGCCCATTGGACAGCTGTTCATGCAGTGTCCATGTCATTCTTGAGCCTGGTGCCCTCTGAACCCATATCAATACAAGTTGACACTGTATTTTGCAAACTTGACATTAACACTTGCCTTTGTCACCCTGGATGGGCGAGCCATACAGTGAGCTAAGCTGGCTGCAGGTTGAACAACTGTTTTTACTAGCCTTTTTATTTCAGTAATTCAGGTTCTTAAACAGCAGGGAAAAAAAAAACCACCCAAAAATATTAACATTGTATCATTTTTCTGAACTGTTGACTAAGCCACATGTTCTGATCTTCAATAATATGTTTTCATCCTCTTTTCATTCATTTTCCCACTTTCCTTCACCCTTCTCCCCTTTTTATGCCAAGCCCCCCTCACAGGCTCCTTCCCCTTCTCCCCCCAGCTTGTATCCATTTTATAGATTCTCCTTCTGATATTCTCCTCCTAAACATTGACTATATCCTCAAGCTCTGTTAGTAGTATGTTACAGAAACTAAGCAGCATAGACTATAATATATCCTGTGCTTTACACTGTAATGTCAGAACTGGTTGCAGATAGTTGTTAAAATCACTTGCCTTCATATCTTACCTCCACTGGAATAGATGGCAGTGGTTTCATTTGCTTTGATGAGGAGGTACCTGATCATTTCCCTGTTTTCAAATATGCCCAGGGTCACAGCAGGAGGCATCATCCAGAAAGGTTCAGATTCTAGCCCAAGCCCTGAGCGCACAGCTGCAGGTTTCAGTACGATATGAAAGAGAAGGTTCAGCTACCCAGAAATCCTCTCTATAAATAGTGGTGAGGGAGCTGTGGGGTGCTCTGCTGTGTTAAAAGATGCCACTTTAGTGTGGAAAATGCAATGAGAGAGGAACTGATCTTTTTGAAAACCCATGTTTGGAGGTGCCAAGCACCTGAACGTGATGCTGAGTAGTGAATTGCTTTATCAATATTTTGACGGAGATGAAGCTTCCATGGAAGGAGAAAAGTATAGAGTAGAGGTAGCTTTGTGCCTCTCTGGTTTATTTTGAAGGATTTCTAGTCATTCTAACAATCTCACCGTCTCCTGGCATCTCTCGGTGTGCGCTGACAATCTTAGTGCTTCAGCAAGATCAAGCCTTTGAGGCCACAGCTGATCAGTTGTATTGTCAGCTCTCAGTGTAAGGGGAACCTGATGAGGATCCTGTGCAGCTGTCTCAAGGCAAAGTGAGTTCAGGACCCACAAGGACCATTATCTACAGCTGAATATTGAAATATTTGTCTCTGTTCAGGAGTTTATCTTAACATGGCTGAATTGTATCTTCAGCCTGAACTAGCAACATCTACTGTGCTGAATAAAAGACTCTTGATTGTTCTGAGCAACTTATCTGTGTTTGTTCTCTTCAAAAGTGTTTTGTTAGCAGAGTCACTTCTTAGAGCTGAGCAACACCAGACAAGGAAGCCCAGTGTGCACTTTGCTGAAGGAACGGTGGTCCTGGCTTGTACTTCTTAGACCTAGAGGGTCCAGTGGTCACTGACAAATGTGTGCAACCCACTTCTGCACTGGGCAGGCATTGTTATCCCTGCTCTTCAGTAAGGAACTAAAAAAATTGCAAATTCCAAGTGGCTTTCCAAGCCATAGACGTTCCATGACACTGTTTTGTCTGTACTGTAAGATCTGGCTCATCCTTTGAACTGATATGTTCGGACTGGCATTCCAAGGCTGAATTAACAACTGGGACCTTCCAGAGATAAGAAAATTACATAGATTTATAAAATATTCAGTTTACAATTAACACATGAAAACAGTGTGTATTTCTATTACTTGACATGGGCAAGATGTCATGTGTAGGGAATAAATCTCTGACAAGATTACACTATTTTTTTTTTTGTTAAATTTTGGATTTTCACTTCAGAAGACACATTTCCTTTAAGTTTACAATATAATTTTTTTTAATATATATCTTGGGGTTCAATCATTGTTTTCCTTTTTGACATACTTTGCCTACTACACTCCCCCAATGATGCCAAGTGTTTGTCTTCTGAAGCTTGTTCCCAACCTGTGAAAAAAATGTATGTCTTTGTGTATATAATGGATATGATGTCTCTTTGAAATCTGTGCCACTCCTTACATGCAGAGCAGACTGCAGAGGAGGTGGAGATGAGAAATGTGGTGCCAGTGAGCTCACTAGGCTCTAGGCCTATAGGTGACCCTCTCCATCCTGATCCTGCCTGAGAAGAGAAGATGCTGGCACAGGGACTGGACCTGTCCAGGGAAAAGGCACAAGTCCTTTCCAGCTCTGGTGAGGAAGAGGAGGTCAGGGACACATTCTCACAGGTTTTAGTAAGGACAAGAAATTGTCAATGTCTTCTCATTATCATCCTCTCCACTTCTGGCTACTATGTTTTGCAGTAGTCTCATCCCAAGTCTGTTAGGTATTTTCACATTTTTTTGACACCTCTAAAGGAAAAGTGACATTTCTCTTTTCTCCACTTTAGAGAAAAATTCAGAAAACACCCTGCACACAAAAATGTCCAAGATTACATTCTTCTGCATAATTTTCAGTGATCTGCAGATTTGTGTCACGTGGTGGCTGTTAAAGCCTGCATTCAAAATATTTCTCCAGAGAGCACGCTCAGGTTCCGATATGGTTAAATGCTAACTAAAAACTAAGAACATTTTGAATATCTGCTTGAGAAATTCAATTATGTCATGATTCGAAATTTGTAGGCTTCAGTATCTGTAAGAATGCTACTTAATTTCCTGGAAATGCTATTAGACTTAAGCTCTGATCAGCTGGAATATTTTATTCATAATCATGTGGCACTGAGTGCCCATAATTAACAATTGTGTGTCAATTTGTCAAGCACCATAAAAGACAAATGGGAAGGCAAACTGTACTCTCACTTTTGCTTTTTCAGCAAATATTTTTCATTATAAATCCCATTTTCTAGAGGAGTTCTGAGATTACTTTGGTATTTTAGTCATTTAAAAACAAACAGTAGCCGGTTTGCAATTACATGCATTCCTGACTGGAAACGCTTCTGGATACAGTATTGCAGTTTATCTTATTGTTTGTCAATAACAGAGAGGAATGTTCCTTCTGTAAGCTGTTGGAAATATCTGTCAGGTAACTAAATTGTACTTTTCAGTTTTAGGTAGATGCTGGTCTGCTGTGCTGCCTCTGCTTCTGGTCTGTCACGCACAGCATTGCAAGGTGCTCAGCTCCTCAGAAAATCAGGGTCTGCTCCCTTTATCTTTCTTTTCCCCTTTTCTCTTTCATTTCTCAGTTCATTTCCAGTGATGGTAGCTATGTTAGTGAGGGTAGGACATGTTAATTTTATTAATTTCTGAGTACCTTGACAGTAAATCACCATCAGGCATCTGAAGGATGATAATTAAAATGAACAAACAAAATCAATTGATGGTTCCAGTGCTGGTTGCACACTCCCTGGTGGTGGCTGTCACCACACCACTTTTCTTGAGAAAGTAAAAAAAATCCTGTTCTGTGCAGGCAGAAATCAGACTTCAACAGAGGCAGGTATTGATAGGGTTAAGGCATTTATTCTAATATGCTTCACTAGACAGTCTGGATTTCTATCCTGCCCGCTGAATCTGCCCATCTCAATACACATCCGTGGTTTCTGTAGGGAACAGGTTTGTAAGCAGAGTTTAGCAATTTTCTCTATTCATTTTGTATGCCCATCATATTTTTTTTGTCAGAAATCCCAGTACATAAATGCTGGTTTAGAAGCAGGGGTTTGTTTTTCCTTATTTATGGTAGGTAATACTCCGGTAGGACCTATACACATAATAAATGTAAACAAACAAACAAACAAACCTCCTGAAAATGGTGAAAATTGAGTCATTTGTGCATTTTCTAGCATTGTGGGTTTTTGGTTTCCTGGTTTTTGTTGGTTTTTTTTTTTCAATTTGTTTTTTTTACCTAGTTATGTCCATTGCTTATCCCATAAAACTTCCAGTCACAGCTGTTGCTGGTCACCAGGCACAGTGCCAGGAGATGGAGACTGACACTTCTACTTCCACAGACAAGACTAATATCATGCTAATCCTGGATGGTGACCCTCTGTAACTATTTTTCTTGCCTATGGAACAAAAAAAATATGGAATAACCTGTTTTAGTGGGGAGAAAAAAGGTGGAAATTCTTTTGGCTACTTGAGCACCTTGAAAGTGGGGTTTAAGACATAGTAATTCATGGAATTTAAATCGTAGCAATGGAAGACCAAGGGGTTTATGTGGGTAACCTGGGTTTTGGTTTATTACATTTATTACATTTTGGTTTATTACATTACCTGTAGTCAGTTGCTGGAGCAGAAAGCAAATGCAACAGAAGGGGCAGGAGGATGTGAGCAAATTATTCTTGACTGTGAAATGGTTCACCTCAACCCTGCTTTGAAAGAACCCCTTGCTGGGCTCGGCGTAGCCATGATTGCAGGGCTCTCTCTGACTATAGGAGCCTTTTGAAAATGCTGTTATATAAGTGCCACATATTGGCTCATTCTGTGGATCCTTTTCTCACTAGGAACTGTACTAAAACTTCTAAGAGGTTTATGAAATGGGTATTAGACAGAAATATTTTTTCTAAATGGGATTAAGTCCAAGATTCAGTCTTTAAAGTTCCTTTACATTCCTTAAACTACCACAGTCCATTTCCCATGTGTCTATACCCACATTTATTTTCTTAACATTCTTTTTTAAAATTATTCGTGCAAACTTGACTTTTCTTATTGATCTCCTTTTTTTTTTGATCCTTCTGGTGTACTTCCCCTTCTATTTCAAATGTCTTTGACTTTTCTACTCTCTTTTGCTTTTCACCTAGAATTTAAATGCTGTGCCAACAAAGCACTGAAGTAAAAGCTTATATTTTGATGTGATGATATTCCCCAGTGCATTTGACCCACCATTCACAAAAAAGCCTTACTCCTTGCTGGATGACTCATATCAGGAAATAACTTTTTGTAATGGATGTGTTTTGTGTAAATATCCAATGCCACCTCCGTATTAAAGAGATCAACTGTTTATGAGAGAACACTGGCCTATATCTTTCAATAGGCAAGCTTATCAGTGTAGTACTACAATTGAGATTTAAATGATTTTGCCTTGAAATCTTCATTTGTAGCTTCCCCCACTGCCACTATAATCACATCTCTTTTCATGCTTCTGGTGATGGATCCATGTGTTTGAGGTGGATCTTAGGAGAGCTGTACAGTTATAGACACTGAAGATGAACTTCAGAGTGTTCTAGTTTAAAGACAGGCCAGGGTGGTAGCTGTGGAGTGCCATAACACCTGGCAGCAAGGCAGATGACCACATAGAGGTTTTGTTCCACCTCACAGTGGACTTCATAATGTAAAATACAAATAGCACTTATCAAAATCCTCTGATATGGGGGTTTTCCCCCTGTACTTAGAAAATACTTCCTCTTTGCCTAAGACTTAGGAAAGGACATTGGAAACTAGGTTTAGCATCTTCTTTCAGAAGTGAGATGAAAGAACAGATTTGGGCTAGAGTGCTTGGACCCTCTCTTGGCACATGGAGTTCAGGAACATACAGTCTCTTGACAGAGGCATCATCTTAGAAGTGTTTGAGGTCTTTTCCTTCTCCTTTTCCCATTGGAAGGCTGATTCCAAACCCACTTAATGGCTAGGAACTTTATTTGCATTTCTAGCCTAAATATATTCACGAACAACCTTTATCCATTTGTTTTGTGACACCATTACCTTTTATCTGGAATAGTTCTTTATTAATAATTAATAGGGTATTAATTAATATTTAATAGAGAGCAAACACATCCTCCCTTACCTTTCCCCTTAGCTGTTTCGCTTCATTTTGCTAGACTAAACAATCTAAGCTCCTCTAATCTCCTTTGAAGAAAAAAAGTTCTCTCCAAAATGATTTTTGCAGACATTTTCTACACCTGGTCTGTTTTCATTTTATGATGACGATGGCCAAACTCCAGCTTGCAAAATGCATGTGGCTCATAAGCTCTTACAATGTGTCTCTTTTGCTGATTATTCAGTGTTAGAGCTGCTGCCCAAAATGCAAGAGAAGTGTATTGCCAGAGCTGCAAGGTAAGAAAATGGAATAAATAAGCACAGGATCAATGTACAATGCTCTGGTACATGTATGGAGAAGCAGCTTCCAGCTCTTCTGTGTATTCCACTGTGTTGGCAGAAGTTCTGAACCAAGGATGCAGGAACAAGGTAGGACCTGGTATTTCACTGGGAAAGATTCAAAAGTGTGGAGGTTGATAAGATGGGAGGAATAATTTTTGGAGAGGTACAGGGTACAAAAAGCAGAGGTGAGGAGGATGCATCCTTTGGTCTCCAACCATTTTGCAATGGGCTCAGGGACCATGGCTCGGGTGAAATGTTACTGCAGGTGGTTGGGATCCCAGCTGTCCTGTTAGCTCTGTCACCCTGGGGTGTGTCTCTGGCAGGCTGCAGTAGCACCTGAGCTGTGTGAACACACCAGCCACGGCGCTGGAAGGCTGCTTTAGTGTGATATTCCACCTGGGCTGGTGAGCCCTTCTCACATAGCCAGGCTGCTCCCAGCATACAGGCTGGCACTTATGGTCAGCCTGACTTTGGATAGCATGGCCAAGCATTGTAGGCTTAGATGATTGGCATATAAACAGCAGGAAAATCTCCCAGAGTCTGGAGTGTTTGTCAGGTACGTAAATATCTCAGATTATTTTTCCCTAAATTATCCCTATGGGGATCATTTATGCAGCAGTTTTATAACTAGTTTTTTGCATAAAATATAGTCCTGGTACTCAGGTTATCTTTTATGTAGTCAAACATTTTATTGTTTGCATGCTAATCTAAACTCTTCATCACTGCTGAATGCCTTCAGCAGCCGTAGTCTGGTTTTCCTATGGTGCTTTGCTTTGGAAAAGAAAATGAATGTGTCTGCTTCTCTTAATCATAAATTCAGTCTCCTATTTCTTTGTTATAATTCTTTTGATGTGAACAAAACTCCAAATCCATTCTTTGTGAAATTTAAGAAGCTAGTATGTTTAAGAATGCATATGTGCTAACAATGAACCCTCTGCATCTGGATGCTTAGTAAAAGCTGGAGCAATGTCAGTGTTGAAAGAGTTCTTTCAGTTTTAATACTTTACTCTTGATTGTTCCTGAGATACCATTTCCAACCTTGAAATAAGCACAGGACTTATTGTTCCAAAGTGGTACGGTGATCACTTCAGACCTCTAGTTTACTTTTTTCAGGAGTCTTTTTTTGATGTCTCATAGAAAAGCATAACCTTGGTAGAGGAGCCCAGATGACAAAGGGAGCCTGAGTAACCTTGGATTTCCATTTTGCTGGAGTATGTTGGGGTGTACCAAAGTTTAGGATGTAAGTCTGTCTCACTGCAGAGTTGGTGAAGTCATGGCAATGAAAGGTAACACTCCTGTATAAGGCACACCCACCCTATAATGTGAGGGCTAAAACAAATCTCTAAGTGCTTAGCATGCAGCTCTCATTTTATCTGCATCTATATATGTGCTGTATGTATAGCACTGCACATTCCTGAGGCTTTGTCAGCCCAGATATCCAAACTCAATTGCTGCCTGCTTGCATTTGATTACAGCTCCCAAACTAACCTGTGCTTAATCTACCACCTTTTGAAGCTTCCATGCCCTCAGGGTTAGGAATGGCTGGCTGCTTCTTGGCCAGTGAGAAAAGGTCCTTGCAGCCACAGACTTCAGCTCTTGAGTTGAAAAGGAGTTAGGTCACTGGTACAGTGTCACTGTAAGGATTGTTTGGACCCAAACCATTTCTTTCCACTGAGTCAGTTGTAGGAGGGATGCTGAAGGTAAAATAATAGTAATTTTTGTATGCAGGCTACAATGAGCAAGGCAAGTACCTTTCCCTGCAGAGGCTCTTCCCAAGGAATGCCTCAGGGAGTAAGGAAGGGACTTCACTGTGGCACAAGGCATCTTTGGGGCCAGACACCTCTGCCACAGCAGTATTTCTTAGTCCAGTAATAATCTAAAACCAAAGTCTGTCTGCACCTCTGATTTTTTTGGGTTTTTGTTTCATATTTTCCTCTTTTTTTTCTTCCTATAAAGATTAAATTCAAGATTGAAAAAAAAAAAAGTTGAAGTCTATGCAGTAGAATGATACCTGGAACAATAATTGGATCAAATGAATAATGTGCATTTTTACTCATAGTCTGAAGTGTCCTATTTTGTGTGATGGATTAATCACCATTTCCTTGTGAATTATGCCATCACTTTCAAAATGATATCTTAGTTTCCATGGAGTGGCTGAAGCCATAGACATCTGCCTTATTAGCTGCTTGTTCATATCAGCTCTGTGAAACTAGAGTTTTAGTTAGTAGTAATGGTTAAAGAAGGTGGGGAAAAAATTCCCAGGAGGTCACAGTTTACGTGAAATAGCAACTTTCATCAAGATGCAGTTGTCAGTTTTGTGTGTTGCTGGTTTGTGTCTGGGGCTTGTTGAATAAAGTAATCAGGGTCACAGTTAATCAGGACATACCTGATTCCCCCTCAAAACCAGGGAAGCCCAGTGGTGGCAGATACAGAATATTATTTCAGCTGTATGTATTTAAAAAAACAGCTGGGAGCAATAGTTACTAGCATTAGTGACATTCTGCCAACATATGCAACGTTTTGGGCTCTATTATAAATAGGAAAAAATCACAGTTCATGAAATGTAGGGACCAAATTTTTTTATAACTCATCCATTTGTCATATTTTTTTAAGCTGTAAATGACCACATTGCAAAACTGGATAATTTCAGATTAGGATAATTACCATCTGAGTTTTAAGAGGTAGGGGAAAAGCAGGACTTTTGCAACCTATTCCCAAATACACCTTTGAGAGGAGAAAGGAAAAGGGAAACACCCCAAAGGGGGAAGGAAGGAAGGAAAGGAAGGAAAGGAAGGGAAGGAAGGGAAGGAAGGGAAGGAAGGAAGGAAGGAAGGAAGGAAGGAAGGAAATTGAGTAAATACTATTAAATGTTTGGGTTAGTAAAAGTATTTGGTTGTGCTCTCTGAGGTATAACAAATATTGTCCAAACAGCAAAATGTGCAATTCTGTAAGACAGACTCAAAAAACTACAATCAAATCCTCCAGCCTGCTGAGAGTGTTCAGCTTACCATAATTTAGAGTTTGTCATAAATAACTGGCATGTTTCGCAGACATATTTCTTATTCCATCATGCATTAGAAATTTTAATGAAATTGATCTTAGCATGCTAAAAGCATGATCATTTGCTAGGAAATTTTATTGGCCAGGAATAAATACATTGAGAAATAATAATTCCAAATGCTGCAAGTCAACTTTAGCCTTTCTGTTACATTTACAGTTTTCCATCATCTTGGTGTAGGACTGTGATGTGTAAACTCTTTTCCCAGCACAAATTTGGGTTATAAATCTAAGTCTCCAATATCATGTTCCAGCATAAATAAAAATAAATCAAATTTGTTGAGTCAGCTTTTTCCCCCTGTTCAAAATCAGCTT
Source organism: Urocynchramus pylzowi (assembly GCA_013397555.1). Taxonomy (NCBI): domain Eukaryota; kingdom Metazoa; phylum Chordata; class Aves; order Passeriformes; family Fringillidae; genus Urocynchramus; species Urocynchramus pylzowi. The sequence continues at coordinate 2,196,786 of VZRH01004719.1, read as the reverse complement.
CTGATTTTTGATTTATTAGATTATTCCATTGACTAGTGACTGGAAGGCTAATGCAGGAACAGCTACAGTGGGTCAGATCAAAAGTTTGTCTAACGCAATACTCAGCCTTCAGCTCTGAAATTAAAGCCTAGTAAAGAGTACCAGAGAACAGGCAGGTATAACTATTTCCAAGAAATACTTTGTATTGCTTCACTTTATTGCTCAAAGATTACCTGAGCCAGAGGTGCTAATGCTTGACAGGTTCCTATGATTCCTATGAATCATAGGAATCTGATTCCTATGAATTGGTCCAGTTAGCTTTTCAGAGCATGTAAACTTCTAGCAGTTACAGCTTCCCATGGCAAGGACTTACACACAGTTTAATGATGTGCTGTATGAAGAACCACATGATCTTTTTGCTAGTTTCATGTGATATGCCCCTGTTCTTCTCTGTATCTTCAGATAGGATGAAAAGATTCCTTTCCATCCTCTTCATTCATCTGATGATTCTGTAAATGTCTGTCACATCCCATCCTTAGTCTTTGCTTTCCCAGGCTGAAAATAACTAACTCTGTGTAGTTATTTTAACCTGGAAACTCCTCCATGCCATTGAGTGTACTTGCCACCTTCTTATTGGTCTATTAAATTTTTCCACGTCTTTTTTGGGTAGAGAAACCAGGAGATAAGGATGGAACTTTTGCAATGAGAGAATGATATTTCTGTTTGTTTTTTCTTCCTTTCCTAGTAATTTGATTTTCTGGTTTAACACCAGACAGCATCTAGGCACTACACAGCTGCTCACTCACTTTCCCCTGGTGGGATGGGAAAGAGAATTGAAAGAGTAAAGTGGGAAACCTCATAGGTTGACTTCAATAGGTATAGCCAAAGCCACACACAAAAGCAAAGCACAACAAGGATTTCATTCACCACTTCCTGGCAGGCAGGCAGGTGTTCAGTAATCTCCAGGAAAGCAGGGCTCAATGATACATAAAGTGACTTGGGAAAACAAAGACCATACCTCTGAAGGCCCTCCTCCTTCCTCCTTCTTCCCTCAGCTTCACATGCTGAGAGTGATGCCATATGGTCTAGGATATCCCTTTGGCCACTTCTGGTCAGCTGTTGTGACTGTGTCCCCTCCCAGCTCCTTGTGCACCCCCAGCCCTCTCTCTGGCGGGGTGGGGGGAGAGGCAGGAAAGGCCCTGACTCAGTGTCAGCCCTGCTCAGCTGTAACAAACACAGCCCTGTGTTACCAGCACTGTTTTGGTCACAAATCCAAAACACAGCCCCACACCAGCTACAGTGAAGGAAATTAACTCTATCCCAGCAAAACCCAGCACATGTACTTTCATGAGCACTGAGCTGAGCTGTTTGAAGGGCTGACTGTTGACTGTTTCAGACTGTGTCTGAAATCTCATTTGTGCCTGATAATAGCCTACCGCAGACTTCATAACCCTGTGTACAAAGTCATGCTTGTTGGCTTTTTCCACATGTCCAGGACTCTCAAATGACGTGCTTTCCATTTTACCTGCTATTTAATTGTTTGGGTTCTGAGCTACAAAGAATGCACCAGTATTGGTGGTGTAGGAGCAAGAGGGTGCTCTTGGAGCAAATCTCCTGATTGTCTCTACTTACCATGTATGTATTTGTACATACAGATGAATTTGATTCCTTTCAGACGTAATTAAACCAAAAGATAAGCTCCTGAAGTTCAGCTTAGGTGTTCTATTCTCAGACATTGGACCCATGGAAGTAGACTGGAATGAGTCCAAATTAAATTAAAAAAAGAAGAATGAAAAAGATTATGAAGTTTGGATCATGTGTGGTCTTCATAAGCAACTATTTCACTGTAGACATCTGCTCCTGTTGATCCTTGGCTCTTCTTATTTTTAACATGGCTTCAAGCTTTACTGCAGTACTTCACCACTTGCCCTTATTTTTACCTTCCTGATCAAATTAGTGTCATTGACGTGGGTGTTAAAAAATGGCAGGTATTATGCAGTTTAGGTTCAAGATGTTAGACCAATATCATTGAGTAGGGATACATTTTTTTCCTCTAGATCTTCTTATAGGTACCATTTCTTACTAGCTCTTTTCTACTGCCTGATATTTTGAGGTTTTCTTATGAACTAATTAAAAAATAATTTTTAAAAGTCTTGGCTGTTTCCAGTAGTTGTTCTCTGAGCTTTAAGACTCAGGGTGAATATTTGACTGTCTCCTTTATATTACTATTATTTTCAATGGAAGAGAAGCTGCCAAAAGTAAGGGAAGGAAGTACGAGTTTATGGGAATGGTAAATTCTTTAAAATTGGCATACTTGATAACTGATCTTCAGCATTTGATTTCAGAGGAAACAAAGACAGGGACTGGTCTTGAATGAATATGTTGTTGAGGGATGATGAACAAGCTGGTGTGGCTTATATAAATTGTCTTGCTAACCTTGTGGTCACAGCCGTGGGTATGATATAAAACCTTTTTAACTTGCAGGATTATCACATTTTGCAGTGCTCTGTCTTTCTGTTTCAAGAGGCAAAAGTTCACTTATTTGGCGCATTTGATTGTGGGTCTGAAGGAACCAATTTTCTGCTCCTTTTGAGATGGAGACTCATCTTGCTGGACTTCCATTTATGACCTCTTGACAATGCTTATATTTTATTCAGAAAGTTGTTTTCATTGCTTCAGCTTGCTCAACCAAAAACCTCCAGGCACTTAATTCAACTTTAGATGCACAGAATAGGATAAATGCATAAATTGATGGAGTGTGATGATTTATGATTAATTTAACTTCTGCTGTTTTGATGTCTAGTTTTTCCCATCTATCACACTTGGGATTGAAGTAGCCATGGTGGAGGAGTCAAAAAAGGCATATGAAGTGCTCTAGTCATCTGCTATGAAACAGGGGTCTGAGAACTTCTTCCATGAAACTTCTGATTACTGTGAAGCTGTAACTGACCTTATAAATATAAAAGGATCTCCTTGGTGTCTGGTCTCTTAAGTATGGTGTGAAATCCACCTTAAGATTAGAAGCAAACAGTCTGATCTGGAGAATTTTTCAGGCAGGTATTTTTTGAATAGTTAAAAGAAAATAAGCCTAGTATTGTTATTATATTGAGTAACAGCCTCCCCTTTGTCAAATGACAAACGTGCTTCAAAACTGCAATCTTCTTTGCAGTTGTTCTGCCAAAACTGCTAATAAATTAAATTCTTATTGTTAGGCATATTTATGAAATATTTGTTTCATTCCTGAGCTACGTGCCTTTTTTTCAGCACATTTACAGAATTAACATGCTTCTGTTGCATATTTATAAATCTTAAATATTGTTAACTTTGAATCACAGAATTAAGTGGTAACTCTGATTATTCTTTTATTGTGAGAATGGAACAGGCATCTGTTCGTTGAGTTTACAAGATAACATCTGGTGCAGAGGGTGCCAAACAGCCAGCTATTCTGCAAATTGAGTGCCAGAAGATGACTTTTAAGCAAAGGCTGTGCTGCAAAGACAATGGTGCAATGCTTGGACAGAATTCAGAGGTTGTGTGCTGCAGGGGGATCTCAGCCATGCTAACAGCCAGCAGGAGAAATGCTCCCCTCACGTCTCTTGCTATACAAACAGGGTTAGTCACCTGCTGTTCTCTGGGCTCTTCTTGTAGATATTAATAGAGTAGTTGAGACAGGACTGCACTGATTCTCTGACACCTGCAAGTGACTGCCACATCTACCCCACTACCAGGGGTATCAATGGGAAAACTTGTCTGCTTACCCCTTGGCTGCATGAGGGGTGACCCTAGCTCAGTGAGGCTGGGGAAACTGAGTTTGTGTCTGCTGTGTCTCCTCTCAGTTCACCACAGGGTGTGCTCTTTCTAGCAACTTAGGAGGATCTAAGTGTGTCCAGTCTGAACAGTTCTACAGCAACAAGGCAGCCTGGATAATTTACATGTATTTATTTTATGAGAAAAGAACTTATGTAGCCAACTAACAAATCCATGTGATCTGCTAATGAACAGTTTTCTTATAGGTATGAGTATATAATGTATTAAAAACCATGCAAGAACTGAAGCAACAGTAAATCCTAAAGCAATTAGATGCAATCAAACAAGGAGCTAGTTAAAAGCCTACAGAAGTGGAAACAGTGTAAACACAGTCCCTCCAGATGGGACAGTGCAGACCCACTTTAAGCCTTATCATGGCCCCATTAATACTAGTATGAACTTCAATTTAATCTATCTTATTTGTCTTCAGATTATTGGAAATAATCTCTTTTACTTAAAAATGTTTCCCTCTCTCCTGCCATGCCATTTGCCTTTCTTTACCCAGTTAAACTATTCAGAAAAAACCATCTTTTTGTTTCTTTAAATTATCTGAAGCAGAATTCTTGAATTTGCACTGCTTATTCTTCAAGCACTCTTTCCTGGCCCAGAGAGGTTTTATATAATTTGTATTGCCACAGTGTTGGAAAATATTATCGGGAAAGGAAAGAGACGTTTCGGTTGTATTAGAGCATTAAAAAATTGCTTTCACACTGCATCTTTGAAAAAAATAATGTATTTCTAACAACACTGCATGGAATCTCAGCTGGAGGTGACTGTATAGCAGTATGTACCTCATGTTAGATCTAAATTTAATCCAACTGTAGTCAACCAAAAGGAGATGCAGCATTAGTTGTATAAGCTGAATATAAAGGCAGTCATTTTGCCAAGACAATCTTCAACAAAACGCTTCTTTTCTATTCAATTTTCAGATCGTTATTTTGCTCTAAGGGACTGATGACAAGTGATCATGCTGTTTTGATGGGGGTTCCTGATTGACATTGGATTTCATTAGTGGCATTAGTATTGAAGGGAAGGGTCACAGGTTGGTTACGGTTCATTCTACCTGCCTGTCTCACTCAGCAACAACCAGGAAATGTCCAGTAATTTTCTGGTTTTCTGCTTCTTTTAACATTTTAATATTTCAGATGGGTAAAGTGCAAGTTAATCATGTTTATGCATTAATAAAAGGTACATAAAGCGTTTCAGTTAGTCAGTTGAATGAAATGATTTCAGAGATGTGGTAATAACCTTAAGTGATGTTTTGAATACACTTCATATAAATTAGATCCATTAGATGGGATAAAAGTGATGTTTTCTAGGCATCCAGTAATTGTCATGTTCACTAATTCCTGCAGCCACTCTGAGCAGATGGTGGTAGCTTTCCTTCATTGTCCAAGGTTTTTCTGTGTTGTATGTATGAATTGTATCCTTGTGTTGTGAGTAGTCCACCTACTCCAATTTTCCCTTCTCAGTCAAAATCTCCATAGATTGAAAAAATGTAATTCCAAAGCCTTAATGACCATTCAGCTCCTTTCAGAGGATGATGGTTTAATTGCTTGCATGGATTTCTGACCAGAGCCCATCAGGTGCTCTGGTCAGAAATGGAGATGAGAGGTATCTTCTCCCATTACTGTTCCTACTTGCTCCGCCTCTGTGCAGAGCAGTTTTCAGGCTTATAGGTGGTTGCAGGGATAAAACTGAACAAAGTAATTATTTCTGCCCTTTTGACATGCCTCTAATGGTAGAGAAGAGGAAAGAATGTCTTCTGTCATTTGCATCAGAATGACACATATTGAATGTTGGACCACGCACTCAGGCATTGCATCCATAAATGAAACAGGGAGAAGAAGGACTAAAGGGAAGGGGCTAGCTCAGAGGAAGAGCCATTTAATTCTGTGGTAGATTTTGAACTGTGTTTTTGTGGAAAATTAAGGGCATAATCAGTTCAAATCATGTAAACTAATCTTTATCTGTCATAGCAGGCTTCTTCCCCCGAATTAGTGTTAAACCCCATCTATAATAACTAATGCTATCATCTTTCATAAATATTTGGACTCTTGTTCTTTCTCAATAAATGATGATTGCATTAAGTAAATATTTAGCAATTAGATAGCATATCTATTTTGGCTTTCTTCTCCACTTGTGTCTTTGAGCATGCCACAAAAAGACTGAAAATTCTTTTTGGCTCCTCCATGCTTTCCACTTTTTTCTGTGTAAATATGCAGTTGAAATTTCCTGTTGTACATTTCCAAACTCAGCAGTGAAAAGGCAGTTTAAAAGCCAGACTATGCAGCTCAGGAAGGATAAAGGAAATGAGGAACAAAACCAGTCTATAGCTCCAGTATAAATGTGGTTACACAGCAGAACAGGATAGTTGCACTTTGCAAGTCAGATTTTTTCACTTCTTCTATCAGCAGACCCATGGTAAAAGAAAAATAAAAATCTAGTATGATCCTAATATGCTGGAATTTTAGATGGTCATTAAAGAGTTCAGGGTCTGTTTTGAGAGGTGAGAAATGCATTGGCTTTCATTGTTTATGTTCTTTGATACAGAACTTGCAGAACTGAAGACACAAATAAAAATATTCTGTTTGTCATGTACATCTTTAGTGTGTCCATTATTTCAGGCAGAAAAACCTCCATGTTCCTGCATTTTATAAGCTTCAGGCACAGGGTGAATAAATACATGCTTGAAAGTATAGTACAAAAGATCACAAATTTTGGTTTAAATGTAAAAGAAAATTATATTCTGTTTTGTCATCTGAAAGCAGCAAATCTTACATACATAGTCATTGTTTTATTTAAATCTAGACTAGCAGCAGCTCCGACCTATTTTAGCCTCTACCTTCAACAATACATCTTGTTCTCTAAAAGGTGTCTTCTCTCTCCAGTGAGAACTCTTTTTGTTCCTAAACAAAGCCCTGAAAAGGTCACATTGGAAATCTGAGTCCAGGTAATTCAAATGTAAGCCTAAGTTAAAAAATGATGTGTCTGCAGCTTGCCAAGTGCTATTAGAATCTAGAGTGTTAGTTTGGATTCAAGTCGAATAGAGCAGTATCCATTGGGAAATTATGCTTTCCTGAGAAGCATGTATGGATTTTTTCTTTCTGTATACCTTTCCAATAAATATTATGATAGCAAGATTCTGTTTCCCATGAATTCTTTATTTAGGTTAAGTATTATGTGTGAACTCTGATTTCATGGTTTAGTCCTGATCAAAGTAGCTGATTTTTTAAAAATTTTTTATTTATCTGGTAGAGAATTGTATAAAACACTCTGCAAACTCACATGGCAGTCCAAATAAATGTGATTTGTAGTAACACAAGTCCAGTTATATAGTAAGGAATAGAAATTAAAATACTTTATTAAAAATAAACTGCAAGGGAGGAGGAATTTTGGTTTTACTGTTTAGATCCACTCAGGGATCTGAGTATGTCATATGAGTATGTTACTCATCTCCATTTGGGAGCTGGAGATACAAAAGTGAAGTTCATGGGTTGAGATAAGAACAGTTTACTGGAAACAGCAGTGAGATAAGGAAATGAACAGTAATAGCAATACAAAAGAAGGAGTGATTTACATACAGAGTGCTCCTGCAGATTCTGGGTGACAATGAACAAAGGTGAATGGCTTCCCCCTCCTGCCGCATTTCCTCCACCTAAACCCCTGCTCCTCTTCCGGGAAGCCAGAGAATCCCTTACTCCCACCCTGGCAGTGAAGTGAAATGGTACAGAATAACCTCCTGGCCATGCCCCTTCACCCACACCCCTCTCTCTTTTTTGCAAGATTAAACTTTATGTTCCTTGTTCTGTTTCTGAAGTCCGGTGCCTAATCACCTAATCCTTCCTAAGAGACTTTGATCAGCATAGTTCAGTCTACTTCTGTGGGATACATGGATGCATAACTTCTCATAGGCTGGGGTTCATCCTGGTCTTTGCAAGGTGATTGCCCATCCTTCAGTCTGACAGTTTCTGGACAGAGTGTAAGCTAATAGAGGACTGAAAATGTCATCCATATAAAGGTGACTGACATGAATTGTGGGTTTGGGAGGCTTGGAGTTTTGGTTCAGACACATTTTGAGTGCAATGTCGGTTACAGAACGGCTTCCTATGCCTAGTGCCATCCATCTGAACATGCTGGTATTCAGAGCATGAATTAAATTTTTCTTGTGTATTTTTCACTCAAAACAAAAAATAAACATGGGAGTGTTAAAACTAATAGACAGAATAGGATGGAGAATGCTGTTGCTAAGCATCATTTAAAAGGCCATTCTTCTCTGAAAAGTGTTGGTAAATACAGTGTTATTTGATTCAGGAGATCTAATCCAAAAGTGTATTCAGAATGCTATCTTCAAATGCTAACAACAAAAATAAAGAGGTTTCCCCCCTCTTATATTTTACTTGCGTTAGCACAGCAGAGTCAACATCTCTAAACATGAGCTCTCTATTCCTTTTCACCTGTCAGTAGAGTGGTTCTGAATGTTCTGCTTGCAAACCCCAAATCATCCCCTGTGTTGTGTCCCAATGCAGTGGCCACTGCACAACCAAGGCAGGGTGAGGGATGAGGCTAGAAAGGACACCAGTGGGCAAACTGGACTCACATAGTTGCTGTTCACTCTTAGAACTTCCAGAAGTTTTTCAACCAATCTAGAAAATGCCAATTTTATGAACTGGAAATATTTCATCTATGAGACATGGTGTTTGAGCAGCATTAGGAGTAGTGATCCTCAGTCCATCTGAGAACATCAATTCTGTCAGGAGTTGGGGCTGCAGTGCTGTAATCTGCAGCAGGAATTTCCACATTTCCTGGACAAGAAGTGGAGAATTGAGGAACTCAGATATGTGTCATGCTTTTTGACTCCATTACAGAGACCTGGAGGCCAAGCAGAATCCACCTTGTTCCAAAACTCTCCTGATAAAGCTGGACTGAATCACATACATCCCAGGAAACTGAAGATTTCTAGGGGCAGGCAAGGGTGGACAATTCCATTTTCAAGATGCAGGTGCACAAATTCCTGAATTGCCCAGGGATATTGTCCCGATCTAAACATGGTACATGTGACCACTAATACCCGAAGCATGAAAAGTTTTTCACCCAACTTGTATTAATGGGGATGAATAAAGGCTTCTTCAACAGGAGGAAAGATCAATAGAAAAAATAAAGAGAATTCTGAACTGAAGCCAATTGGCAGGAAAAAAACCAATTGCACTGGAATCTTCAAATCAAGATATTGAATTATGCTTAATGGTGAAATATGATTTTATTAATTAGGACTCCCTGTCAAAATCCATTGAAAAACTGCCTGAGTACTGAGAGAAAAGTTCATGTCCCTTGCTGCTAAGGTCACTTTGTAGCTGGAACATCCCTGTGGGCATCCTGGAACACAGCAGCACAGCCCCAGGCTTGAGCAACATCCATTGCAATGCACAGATCCTCTCGGCTTTGCTCCTCTGAAAACCCTGAAGAATTGCACAACTGTCAATTTTTGGCCTTCCAGATTGTTCAGTGATATGTAAGTGAGTGACTGAAACATATCTCACTCTTCTCAGGGTGGCCTTCAGGTTTTGGGGGATATATATATACCTGCTCTCTTGCAGAAACATTATACACCAGAACTATGAAAAAATCTCCCTATCGTTTTTACAGGGCAGCAGACCTAATGTCATCCATCCCCTATGGCTTCCAAGCATCAGATTTGACTGCTCATCTAAGTACAAAGATGAGCTCTGCCATCTTACATTTATCTCTTCCCCAACCTGTGTTGCCCTTTTACTCTGAATGTCAAATCTTTCTTGAGAATACATCTGTCATTATGTGGTGCTTCTTGTTCATAAGCTTTCCTGGCACCTTGAAATTTTGCAACATGTCCCCAGCCTCTCTTAGCAAACGGGTAAATTTGGCAACTGAAGAGCATAACACAAAGTGGCTTTTTCATGATTCAAAATATGCTGTAAGCTGGCTGGTACAAGCCCAGAATCAAGGAGGAAGTTTGATAAGGTTTAAGCCTGTTTGAGTAGTTTCTCTCAGAAATGTGCCTGGTGATAACAAATTCATTGTGGTGGAGCTGTTCCATTTACCTGTTAGTATGTTACTGTATCAGAGAGAGAAGTGAGTGGGGCCCAACTGCAGCACTGACACAATTTAAATAGCATTTCTAGTTGAGATTTACTGCTGGGAAGCTGCAGGCTGTAGTGTATGGATATGTATGTGTATGTGCATGGCTGTACATGCACAGACATGCAGAAGTCTGCCTTGTTTGCAGAGCAGGTGCAGTTCTTTCACCTGTGCTGGACACATGTATCCTCTGTGGCCTCTTGGTTCAGTTCTGCACTGAGCTGGAGCTGGATGACTCTTGGATTTCGTGTGGATGGTGTGGTTAATCCAGCTTTGTGCTCTGCCAGTTTAGAAACACAAAGGCATGAAGGACTTCACTGCAGTGGGCAGTGCTCATCCCGAGACTCTGGCACAGTGACTGAGGAGTTAGTCACACAATATTTCTTTAGGAACTGCAACCACTGAACAAGTAAGTAACTATTTTACTGTCAGCTGTGTTAAGGAAATCAATTTTCTTACATTTTAAATCTTGCCTCCATGCTTTTCCATAATGCTTTTGAAGAAGTGTGATCCTCCTCAGTTGTTGTAGCCTGACAAGGTGTGTGTTAGCGAAAGGGCAAATGTGGAACACAATGCTGTGATGAATTTTATGTTTCAGCTGCTTTTCAGAAGGAACTTGTAAACCAGATAAATTTTGTCTGCAAACAAAGAAACTATAAAGCAGTCACAGATGTTTCTTTTTAAGCACAGTGTAAATAGGAGTACTCATAAAACTTTTATGGACTGTATCTGTACCTTTTTTCTACAATGTTATAGAAAAAAATTAATAACTCCCTTCTATCATCAAAGAAAAAATAGAATTTTGCCCTACTTCCATGGTGAAAAAAAAAATTCTAAGTGTATTTCTATACATGCATCACTATATGACTCCTGGTAGCCTGTAAAAACAAATGTTGACTCTTCCATCACCATGTGAGTAGTTAAGCTAGTGTCAGAGAAAATACAAAAATCTTGACCATACATCACACATGTAGTGACTATAGTTCAGTGACACACATGTTCAGTGACACAAAAGATCCTTTTCTCCTGTGAGTACCTTTTATTTAGGTGCATCATGTTTGCATAGCCATAAATAAGCACAGTGAAGCCTTTGGTACTCAAATTTATTTTTCACAGCAGGGACTAGCATTTTTTAAAGTTTTGAATGTATTTCAGCTTTTAAACCAAAAGATTTTATAGAAAAGATTCTCACTGAATCTTTGTAATTAAGAATTTGACAGTGGTTAGATTGGAAGTTGACTTCTGCAAATTTGTAACAATAATTTACAAACATGTAACAGAGTATCAGATACCTGCAGTTACTGCTTCAATTATCATGAGTGGAAGACTGTTTCTAAGTGAATACAACTTTGATACTTCTATGAGAATTAAAAAGACAATGTTAAACTGGAAAAAAAGCCGTTTTCTACAATCTAATGGAAGTGTCTTTGGAAAATAAAGACTCTTGGTGTTCACAAGCAGTAGCTGTGTATGTAGTTGTGTTTAGTACTTGATTCATCTTCAGCTAAGCAGAAGATTTGCTGTGAATTAAAATTAAAGATACTATATCAGAAGATTTAAAGTATTTCCAGTTTGCTAGAGTTCTTTCACTTCTTATCTGAGCAAAGACTTCTGCCATAGAGCTTAAGAACATACAATGAATATATGAAATAAAAATTTCCATCAGTCAGAGCAGCACTCTCTAAAGATACTCATATTGTATGTAAACTGTACACAATTTTCAGGCTACCCTTTTATGGCAGCTCTTTGCAGAGGTCTTGCAGCAAGAGAAGCCATGAGGGTGCCATTCAGCAGAAACAAAGAATTTCTCTTCTCAGTTTTGCATTGTACAGGGTTCTCTGCTTGAAATGCTAAGTCTCAATGAGAAGTACAATGCAAAAGTAGGTGCTGGGTGAAAAGCTCCTTCATAAGGCTGTCTGTAAGTGTCCCACCTTTAGCTCTCTCAGCAGATAACAGTGACTGAAAAAAGAAGTGAGAGATCTTCTTCATTCAGAAGGTAAAGTGAAAGATTGAGAACATTCAGCATTTATATGTCCCTGGAAGTTTAGTAAAATTGAGGTACTGCCAAATCAAAACAGCATCCTGGGGATGCTCCTATGCTTCTTTTGTTATTTTTGGCATTGAGTTAATGCCGAGGTTTTATACTTTGATCACCTTTCTTTCTTCCTTGTTTCTTTTCTTTCTTTTCCACCCCAGGTCCCCTTAAGAAGCAGAAAAAACCATAAAAGCTTTAATGATGCCTTTGTAGTACTAAACCACTTTTGAAGCACCTTTAAAGCTGTTCCTAAATACCTCAACCTTGCTAAATCACTTTAACAGTACATTCTTATCTGTGTATCTGTCAAAGGAGGTAGTCATGGAGTCTTATCTGTGCATGTTCAATATCCTAAATCTGTTCAAGATAAGGACAACAAGGAAAAAGGAATAGAAAACTGTAAGGTGTATGAAAATGTTAAAAATGTTGAGAGAAATTTACTTTTATGTAAACCCATTTAATTCTAGTGATTTTGGCCTCTCTGTTTGAAAGGTTAAGTGGCAGGTGGATTTTGTTTTGCTGACATTTGAACCTCTCCAATGCAGATGTGTACAGCAGTGGTACTTGCCTGAAGGTGGTATAGCTAGACAAGAGAAATAGGCATGTCTAAAATAGGTCAGATGAACCAGCTGCCAAAACTCACCCATTTCTCTCTTGTGCCTGTAAAAACAGCCTCAAATGTTAAATGCCTGCTTTGCAAATTTCCAGTGTTCAGCAAGATGAACCACACTCACACTGTCTCACAGATATTGATTAGCAAAATATATTAAGCAATAGGAGAAGTGTTAACTGCTGTTGAGATAGAAGGGTCCTGCTTTAAAAAAAAGCATTGTCAGATCAGACACGGAAGAAAAAGAATGGAACAAAGGTAAGATTTCATATGGTTTTTGGGAAGTAGAGGCATGGTTAACAGGTTAAACCAGTTTCAATCATCTGGAAATTAACCATCCCTGAGGTTAATGGGAAAGCTGAATTTCCCAGGAGATGTTTGTCCCAGTTGAGCTTTATCAAATACATTGACCTATTTTTTAGTGTCCAGGCTGGGATATTGATTTTTCAGGATATTTTATAGCATTTTATGTGTTCCAGACACAATGGATAATGATTTCAATCTATGGCTGTGCTCCTGCCATGTCACCTCCAACCCAAAATGAAGTTGTCTGATTAGCATAGCTCATCCAGCACGCCCAAAATAATTTATAACTGGCAAATTAAGAAACTGGCTCTCACCAATGAAATCCCACTGCCTCTACATATGGCCTTTTTTTCTGTAATTCCATCTTCTACTCCCAAAATATCTTCAGCCTTTTGCAACTAAGTAGCTGTGAGTCCTGCAAGGAAATAAAGTAATCTTCACTTTTCATCTTAAACCTAGTCAATAAAAATAACCAATACTGAACTGCTGAATGAAGTAGACATTAATGTAGAGTCCCATGCCTAATCTGTATCCTATTTAAAGGGGATATGATAAAAAATGCCTAGACTGGGATACTGCTTGCCTCTGGAGAGTTTGACTTTAGAGTCCAATAGTGTCTCTTCTTTTAAAACTAAGAAACTAGAAATGGTGTCTTACATGCTACCACTCACAGGCTAACTTCAGGTTAAGATGTCTGGATTCATAGTTCATACCTCTCCCATTTGAGTTAGTTGAACAACTGATGATAATAATAAGCTTTCTGCCCTCTGTGGACACCAGCAATTAAAGGAGGACTAAGACAGTAATTTTCCTTGTGAATTTCAGGGGTATTTTGTTAAAACCAAGGAATGTGAGAAATGAAGCTCTCTAGGATCGATTCCACCTTCTGAAGAGAGACATGTAACCATTACTTACAGACTAGTTTGACTTTTATGCCTTCCAAGCTGATGGTTATTCTGCCACTCATATGTTTTCTCCCCACACTCTGTCCCTACTTTTTTTTTTTTTTTTTTGCTCTTTTTTCTTTCTGTCTCTTCCTACATCTTTTATTCACCTTGGTATCTTTTCTGTCCACTGTTTACTTCTTTGCACAAAATCAGAATGGGTAAGTTTAGTTTATCCTTTTTGAGTCAACTGAAACATAGACATTGACATTTGAACCAGCCTCTCAGAGCTTCCTCTGTGTCCTCTGCAGAGAAATAAACCTTTCCAGGGACAGCTCATACCATCATCAAATACACAGGTAACATCAGATATAGCTAAAATATAGTGTCAAAGATCAGTTACCCCTTGTGAAAAATCTCTTTTTTCCATTGACTCTAAAGAGTCTATTCCAGATCCTGATGTCTTCCTTTCTAGGAGGCAAAAGGTAGGGCACATGAATCCTCTCTGGAGCTTTCTCTTGTCCTATGGCAACAGGACATTAGTTCAGGGGAATGAGTGGGCACAAAAAAGAAGATTGTTTGTAACCTTAGAGTTAGTGCCCAGGGTCAACAGGAGTGGTCCTGGCATAAGGTCCCCCACAGCTGGGGGACCGGAGCTTCATGGGCTGGGCTACACTCAAGTGCAGGCATCATCTAGGGAGAATTTGGTGCTACCAGAAGCCGGATGTATGAGGATGTGTGAATTCTCTGCTGAGGACAGGCAATAACCATTTCTCAGATCACAGGTCTATGCAGATGTGGTTAAACTGGTGCTCACAAATTGAGCCTTGCTTGACCCTGCTCAATATGTGTGTTTTCCTGGGGATAGTAGAATATTAAAAAAAAAAAAAAATACACAGAAAGAATATCTGTGTCAGCCATGTTCTTGGAAACAACCCAGTTGTTTAGATGAACTAGCACAAATTGATTTTAATTTTTGATCTTCTGGAAGCAGGGTGATGGGAGAGGATAGGTGAGGGATGGGTTTCTCTTGGTCTGGATTGAAGGCACTTGAGAAGGGAGTTCGTGTTCGGACTCAAGTGTTTATTATTTCTTATCTATGTTGCAGTCTCACTACCGTGAGTTCGGCAGCTTTTCGTTCACAAGGCCCAAAATGGCTAACAATCTCTTGTTACAATGTCTTGTAAGACTAAACTATCCAATTAAGAACTGACACCTAGGTTATTTTCCCTTTTAACCCAATAAGTGATCCCAAAGAGTCTGCAATGTGGACTTTTCTGCTCAGAGTGCCACCCAAACCCAAGAAGAAGGAAGAAGAAGCATGAAGAAGAAACCCAGGACAACACTCTGTGTCCTCCATCTTGCTTTCATCCACAACATACTAAAAATCCCAAAACCCAATTTTCTCACCCAAATGATACATCTACACTACTCTCTATAATCTATTTCACACTTTTGTGGATTCTAGTCTATCTTGAAGTCTAGGAAACTTTCTCCATGAATGAGGGTCAGAGTCAATGCTCCCCTGGGGGTCAGGACACCCCAGAGCAAACAGAGAAACATTCCCTGTGCCCTGGGTTTCCACAGTGAGGGAGGAGAGCCTGAGGCAGGCTCTCCTGAAGGTTTCTCAAATAGAAACCTTCAGCCTTCGTGGCTGGTGAAGCTCTAATCTACAACCACAGATCTACAGGATTATTCAATCAAAAATAAGCATGTTGTTCAAGTTGTTTGAGGTAAATATTTTATGCATAGTTTTCTTTCATTGCCATTCAAGGGGAAAGAATACAATCCATGTTTTCAATTGGGATTGTTTTTATCAGTTTAAACGAGGCCAGTGTCATAACTTATTTTTCCTGTATTCTTCATATCTCGATGTACTGGAAGCTGTTTCTAAGGGGAGACTAGCAGAAATGTCAGGCTTTTCAACCTGCTTCCACTTTCAATCCAGCCTGCTTTGCTCTTAAAATACCAAACCTTCTGGGAGCCTCTCTACATGACATGGACTATAAAAGGTATCAATAACAACAGCAGTTCCTGCTGTGGAAGGACTGTAATTGCAAATGCCTTGGATCTGGAGCTTCATTATAAAGAAGGCAAATATTCTGCAGTCTGGTTCTCTTGGGTATATTCTGTCTTTTCCTAACAAATCACCACTTCAAGAGTGAGTTTTCTTTTTATTTATTTACTTTAAAAATAATTGAGCACAAACCAGTGCACCTCTATAAGCAGAAGAATATTGAAAGTGAAAAAAAATGCTACTAAAAATAATTTAAGAAATAATAATAGTAATAATAGAAGAGTAAATGTTTTACTTACATTTTCATGTTAGTCTCTGATTTAAAGCTTGATGACCACACACTTGGACTGAATTCCCAACAAGACATATTTCTCCTTGTGTACATAAATAAGATGTGTTTGTATAGCTGTAAGTCCTGAGTTTGCAGTGTAGCTTGGTGCTTATAATAGAGGAATAAATATTAGTTTTATGCTTGATAATTTTAACAGCATTTGAAAAATAGGACATAATAAAATATAAACATAATATTTTAAAATATAGGCATGTATTTTCTTTACTCACAGGTTTATATTTCACCTCTGTACACAGTGACAGCTTGCTAAGGAAAAGCACATTTGCAACGTAACTTGCCTGCAGTCATTAGCTTCTTTCTACTTTTTAAGCTATTCCTTTTAAATTACTGCAGAGTAATATCACCAGAAAAATGTTTCTGTCCATTGTTTTTGGCACTGTGCCTTATTAAGATATTTTTAGTTGTCTGTTCTCATTTTACAGTTCATGTGAACATATGAACACCAAAACTAACTGCCCAAAGCACTATTTCCTGCCTTCTGCAGGTGTTTAACTTCCACGTATCAGCACTGAAGTTTATGAGATTTGCAGGTTATGGGCACCTCTTTGAAGATTGTGCTACTAACTTATTATTCTACAAACTTAGATCAATTGTTCCCACTAATTAATGCATCTGTAAATATCCTGCACTAAATCACATATTCATGATGAAACACTATGTTAGTGTGAATTATTTTTTTTAAAAACAGAGTAACTATATAAAAAATTGTAGTCTCTGAAGGCTACGAAGAGCCCTTGTTTGACTGTTCAGATGTAGACCTCTGTAATTCCATGCATTGAATGTGATTTCTCCTGTGTTTGTACCATTTCTCATAACAAAAGAACACATTCCCAGATGAGCCCCTTCTGTTACAAGTATTAAATAAAACTCAATACAGCCTAGCTATAAAAT
Source organism: Urocynchramus pylzowi (assembly GCA_013397555.1). Classification (NCBI taxonomy): domain Eukaryota; kingdom Metazoa; phylum Chordata; class Aves; order Passeriformes; family Fringillidae; genus Urocynchramus; species Urocynchramus pylzowi. The sequence continues at coordinate 2,179,791 of VZRH01004719.1, read as the reverse complement.
GTAACATTTAAATGCCATTATTTTATATAGAATATTAAGAAAGATCTGTTCTTAAAGCTGTTTCTCCTGAAGCTTGGAAAAATTGTTACTGGAGTAACAAACCTCAGAATGCTGCTGGAGTTCCTGAATATCAGGGCATTTTAATTCATTTCAGTATAGCTGTGCTCCAGTTTATTCCAGCCTTGGCACTGTTTGCAAAAACACTCTTGCCAGCCCTGAACAAACCACCTAATCCAGTCCAACCTCCCCAGAGAGATTAATCCTTCATGTGTCCCTGCAAAGCACTGAAAAGCACTGAAAAGTCACAGACATCCTTTAGGAAGCTTGACTCTTTCAAAGCCCATGACTGCCAGCTCTTCCAAAATACTCCTCAGACGTCCTGCTTCTGTACTGAGAGGCAGTTCTTACCCTTAAAAGCACCAACTGGGTATTCCACTACCAGCCACCAGAGAATCCTCTAGGGCACAGAAACACCTTCTGTGCAAGGTGTTTACCTTTAACCATCAGCATCTGTCCCTCTAGCCATCAAGGCTGTCCCAGAACCCAAGAGCTGTTCCAGAAACTAACAAAACTCTCATCCATCCATCCATCCATCCATCCATCCATCCATCCATCCATCCATCCATCCATCCATCCATCCATCCATCCATCCATCCACCTTTCCAACACTTGCACTGTAGAGTCAGATTGATCTAAAGGACTGCAGGTGGTGGTTGTGGGTTCTCCAGGCTGCTAAAGCCCTCTCTGGTGTCACATTTTCCTCTTGATGACAACCAGCCTTGTACATGCCCGTCCATCTACCTAAATGCAAACACAGGTGCACGTGGATACTCTTTCCATAGCTGCAGCCTCTCTGTGTCACAGCAGAAGTTTTACACTTTGTTAAAAGTCAGCCTTACAAAAGGGTCCAGAGTTCCAGTCTTGCAGACAGGCTGTGCTCTGGTATTTGCAAAAATATTGAATTATTGCTTGGTAATTCAAGAGTAATTCTCTGAGGTCGCGGCCTGAGAGGTGAGGAGCAGCAGAAGAGGGATCATCTGCTTATACCTGCCAAGCTCCAACACAGAGGTTGGCATTTTAGATTGAACCAAATTGGTTATGTGATACTATGGGCAGGATGGGTATTGAGTAAATGGAATATAGGCATGTCCTCTTCTACCTCTGCCACAGAGGCAGGGAGGAAGAAGGGACAGTTAACATCACTAATATATATGGAATTGACCAATCTTTTGTATGCAAGAGCTGGAGGTATTGATATCTGTTTGTTTTTACATTCCAAACAGTGAAATGGCATATCTTTTGAGAGGTCCTTTCCCTGTTTCTGTAGTCACACTCTTCAGTGTGTGACTTCTTGTAGTCACTCCTCTTCAGTGTCTACAGTAAATGCAGGTTTTTTGTTCTTACTGAGTATATAGAAGAGTGCAACAGGAGAGGAAACTGGGTTTTCTTTCCTTTTTACTGCCATAGCAGCAAAGTTGTTCTTTACATGTAAGTGATTGTCACCTATGCAAATGTGCTGAAGACATAAGTCTGTGCAGCTGTGGAAGAGACTACAGGTTTTGAAATCAGCAGGGTATCAGAACTATGAACAGTGGCCTAACATCATTTGCCAGTCTTTTGATACTAGTAAAGATGTGGTTAGAGGAATGTACACCTCCTTTTCAGATCCCAGTCTGATTAGTCAGAGCTGGGAATTAATTCTGTCACCATTTTTTCTGCATTTAACATAAGACAATTCACATGAAGTCACTGGTGGACAGCAGGGGTGAGCTAAACACAGACATTAAAGTGTCCCTTTTTTAGGGTTAAAAATGTGTTGAAACTGGTTTGTCGATGCAGATTAGCAAAGCAATGGGCTGAGGTGATGAGGGCTATTTTTCTCTGGTGTCATCTCTCCAATACACCTTTATAGCCTATGCATTGCTAAAGGACTATATGCTAAAGAGTGTGCTAAAACATTCTTTACATCTCTTTCAGAGAACAGGAATAGCTTTTGAAAACCTCACATATAAAAAGAAGTGTAAATATTCTGTTCAAAAATAACAAGTCAAACCCTTAGGTTTATTTATTATTATTTATTTAATTAGTCAAACCCTTTGTTTATTTTTTAACTGAGTTTGCCTTCAAAATACCCCAAGTGATTTGACTGCACAGTTCTATGGATTTATCACATGCCAAGTTTCAAATTTTTAAAAATCAAAGCCCTTTTTTTTGAAGACCACTAACAAGCACTGAAAATGTCCTTTGCACTGCTAACTACATAAAAATGAACCAGATTTAATTTGTTTTGAAAATTATTTGTGGCAAGAAAATACTCCCAGGCTGAAGTGTTCTTTGCCAAATGCAGTCTGCAGTGAGAGTCTGCAGGCCAAATTGCAAAACTGCTGAAAAACAGGGCTTTTAGGGGGAATCCTGACTTTACCTCTGCCCATCTCCATGTTCACAGACAATGAGTAATGTTCACTATTTCATTGCATTCAAAATCAATGTATTTACTTAGTAGATCCATCATTTTATAAGAGTTTTAAAAATTCATCCTTAAACTCATTTTATGCTTCCCCAAATCCATATTTTTTATTGATAGTGAAAATGAGATAAATTCATTGGAAGCAGACTATAAAACCTGTATGCATACGGCAGTTTACTTACTGCTTATGCAAGAGAACGTGTGTTTATTATACTTTTGGTGAACTGTTCAGGCTCTGTTTATAAAGTTGATTTTTTTATTCTGCAGTGGTCATATAGTACTTCACTGAATACTTCTTATCTGAAACCTGGGATAGTCTGTAATTCTCGAATCCGAAAGAAGGGGCATGTCAGACATAAAACAGGAAATGTGAAGGTTTTGAGGAGTATTTCAGATGATTTTGAAAAGTATATCATAGCTAATAAGAAGAAATGCTGCTCTAGGGTAAAGAAAAAATTTCAGGAGTGAGGAGTGAAGATATTCTTTAAAAGAGGTTTTAGCTAGGAGACAAGAAACAGGTGCAAAATGAAGCTGGTATTATGCCTGTGAATAATGATGAAGTTACATTTGTGTAATGGATGTTAAGAAATCTATGTTTCTGTGAGAATGGATTCAGAGAGGTGACAGAAATCAAACTGAATAATGGAAATCAGACTATTGGGTTTTCAGTAGCTGTGTCGGAGAAGAATCTCTTCCTGTAAGCCTTATCCAATACTAACGATGGGAAAAGAGCAGAGAGTGCAGCAGAGTAATGGAAGAGAAGACCATCAAGTGCATATTCAGAGCTTTTTAATCTATTACTTGTTATTCAGCTCTGACTGGGACATTAGAGCTGTAGTGATGATGGGATGTGAGCTTCAGAATGCATTTTGAGGAGCGAAATTTTCCTTTTCTGTCATTAGATTTTTATTCATATTTTACTTATTCACGACATTGATGGCTGAGAGGTTGTGACTGTGTACTTGTGAAAATACCCTTTTTTACAGAGCTTTGAAAAGGATCAACCTGTAGTTTAAACTTTGTACATTATAATTTTGGGAATCTGTGGCAGACCTTATGAAATTACACCTCAGAATAGCTAACTCTTTGGTATGTGAATGCTCAGAAAAGAGTGTGATAAAAGCTATCCAGTCTTACCTTATTTTATGTTTTTCTTTAAGTGAGAGAGGTGTCAGGTCACATGATTTACTTTTGAGTATACTCTTTTCATGTTGGTCCCTTCACACCTACCTTCTCTACATCTTCATTTTTGTGTTTTACCCTTCTTCCATCACATAGTTTTCTCCTTCTTTCTGTAAATGACTCAATATTTTTCTGCTCATTATATATATAATGTTGTGTAAATATCTGCATAAAATGTGCAATGGAGATGCCTGCTAAGTGTTCTCCCTCTGTACTGGGCAGAGAAGCCTTGTGGCTTCTCTTTCATAATCCCAGTCCAAAGAAATTCAGGACATAAAGCAGTTAAGCAGGAAAAAACATGAGTTTCCCTACTCCCATGCCATCAGGGCAAAGCAAGAATCTAGATGTTTTTACTGTCATGCAAAGTAAAAGTGCTATGGTCCCTCTTCAACTATCCCAAGACTTCAGGGAAAACAAGAGGGGATGGGGCTTCTTTCACATCTCTTCTGGACTCGAGGATCAGTACAAAAAGTATGAGACTCTCTCTGCTATGTTTAGTTTTCTGCAAAGAAATGATGTAGGCCAAGGTATAGACAGCAACCAAGGGTGCAGGAGGAGGTCAATATCTACAGACTCATCTCTCGTAGCCTCTTGGTGATGTTTCTGTAAATACATCAGCAACTAAAGGAAGGCTAAGGAGAATTGCCATCCTTTATTGGATGCAGTGGGAAACCGTCTCAAAGGATGAAGAAAAGACTTCAGGTACTTAATCCCTTCTTTCCTCAGGCTTTAGCAGTAAGACCAGCTGTTCTCAGGGCACCCAGCCCTCTGAGGTGGAAGGCAGGAGCAGGGAGCAGAATGAATCCCCCAAGGTCTGAGGGTGGATGGTCAGTGACCTGCCTCATCACTCAGACACACACAGGTGTATGAGGCTGATTGGCTCCACCCAAGGGTACTGAGGGAGCTGCTGGAAGTGCTCACCAAGGCACTTCCCACCAGCAGTCCTGGCTAAATGTTGGAGGTCCCTGTTGACTGGAGGCTGGCAAATCTGATACTCATCTACAAGAGGGCTGGAAGGAGAATCCCAGGAACTACAGGCCTGTCAACCTGACTTTGTTGATGGGAAAGATCGTGGAGCAGATCACCTTGAATGCCATCAACCAGCAGGTACAAGGTAACTCAGGAATCAGGCCCAGCCAGCATGGTTTTAAGAAAGGCAGCTCCGGCTTGACCAGCTTGATCTCCTGCTGTGACAAAGGGACCCACTTAGTTGGATGAGGGAATGATGCTGATGAAGGATCTGGAGCACAGATGTAATGAGGAATGGCTGAGGCAGTTGGGTTGTTCAGCCTGGAGAAGAGGAGGCTCAGGGGGACCTTATGGCTCTCTACAAGTGCCTTAAAGGAGGTAGCCAGGTGGGAGTCAGTCTATTCTCCCAAGTAACAAGCAGTAGGGGACGTTTAGATTGGGTATTAGGAAAATTTCTTCACCGAAGGGGTTGTCAAGTGTTGGAACAGGCTGCTCAGGGAGGTGTTTGAATCACCTGCCCTGGTGGTGTTCAGAAGACACATAGATGTAGTGCTTAGTGACATGGTTTAGTTGTGGCCTTAGTGCTGGGTTAACAGTTGGATTCCATGATCTCAGAGGTCTAATACTTCCACTTTCAATGCTTGACCTCATTTCAATAAATGTTATCTGTCTGCAGATCCTCACAGAATCACAGATAGGGTGAAGAGATGCTGGTGGGCATCTCTAGAAGTCTTCTAGTCCATCCCTTTGTTCAGAATAAGGTCAGCTACAGCACATTGTGCAGGACTATGGCCTCTTGAACGTCAAAGATATACAAGGGTGGAGATGCCACAACCACTCCAGGCCTGCCTCAGCACTTGACTATGCTTAAAGTAAAAAAAAAAAAAAAAAAAAGTAATTTTTATGTTTACATGGAATTTTTTGTGTTTCAGTTTGTCTTTTTTTGTCTTGTCCTGTCACTGGGTGCCACTGGGAAGAATCTGGTTCAATCATCTTTGTTTCCCACCCCATCAGATATTTATGCATATGGGTAAGATTCCCTAGGCCTCCTTTCCTCCAGGCTGAATAGTCCCGACTCTCTCAACTCCTTCTTATCTAAAAAATAATCCAGACTCTTCAGCAGCTTTATGGCCTTTTGCTGGACTCATTCCATTGAGTCCATGTCTTGTCTTGTACTGGAGATCCCAACACCAGGCCCAACTCTTCATTTGTGCCTCACCAATGCTAACAGAGGCCTTTGACCTGTTGGTGACCCTCTGCCTCATGCAGTCCAGGAAGCTGTTGGCCTTTGTTGCAAGGGGACATTACCTGTCCTACAGGTTTCCCATGTCCTTTTCTGTAAAGCTGCTTTCCAGATATTATGGCTCATCATGCACTGGTACTTGGGGATATTCCTCCCCAGAGGCAGGACTTGACATCTTCCTTAATTAAACTGCATCAGGTTCCTGTCAGCCCATTTCTCCAGTACCAGTCACTCCTCTCACTTTTGTATCTTCTGCAGGTGTGCTGAGGGTGCACCCTGCCCCATCATCCAGGTAATTAATGAAGATTCTGAGCAGTACTCACTCCAGTATCAATCATCACAAGGGACTGGTCCCAGCTGGACTTTGTGCCACTGATCACAGCCCTCTAGGTCCAGCCGTCTGGCCAATTATCAGCCCACCACACACTCATAAATTCTGTTCTCAGCATCCTTGGAAATCCTGTGGGTCCTGTGTTTCTCACAGAGGCTCAAGGTTTCTCTTCATAGCTAATGATACCTAAAATCACAAAGAGGTTTGTCTGTTTTATGTCAGAGATTGTCCAAGGTCATGCAGTAAATTCTTGGAAGAGCTACAGAATCAAACCAGATTTCCTATATTTTAGCTATTAAAAACTTCCTGTCTCTGCTGCCTTTTCTGACTACATTTAGAATATAGACCTGTATCTTCACAGAGACTTTTCTTTGTCACAGTCTCTTTTTCCCAACTGTCCTTTAAATACATCTATAAATTTTTAATAATACTTTATATTTTTTCATCATGGCTAACTGAAAAGGACAGAAAATGTAATGTGTGAGAGCATCCTGCCTTTGGACAGCTGCATCATCACAAGTGTGTTTTCATCCAAAACACCATTCTAATGGAAATAAACAGACATGCGGAAATTCTGCTTGTCTGCTGCAGACCATTCTTACTGCTTTTCTCAAAAGCTTGGCCTGAAGAAGACTTGTCTGAAACAGACTGAGCACTGTCTTGCTCAGAAATGGTGGGGAAAGTGTGTGGGGGAAGAAAGCAGAAATGGATACAGCTCCATGGGCAGCACAAATACACATGCTCATGCCCGATAAAGTCACAACAGTTGGTTGCATTTCCAAGCTTCTGAATATATGTATAATTGAATAGTCATAACATTCTCTGAATGCAGGGCTGGTCATTTGTATTTTAGATTGCCTTCAAAGTGGTGAAGCCTTTCTTCTTCAAAACTTAATTGATACTCATTGCCTGTAGTGCTAACTTTTCGTTCCAATGTGACTTCAATCATGTGACATGCTTTGACTTTGGGAATTCTGTCAAAATCCTGGAAGTCAGGATTCTCTTAATAAGATTCAGTATTTTCTATTTTAAAATAGACACTGTTTAATTTTTTTCTGCTTGGGACTCAACTCCAGTGTCTCATAGAACAGAAGGAT
>VZRH01004719.1:2024051-2172444 GCA_013397555.1 Urocynchramus pylzowi | reverse complement strand
TTTTTTTTTTTTTTTACTATCAGGACTTTAAAGGGGAGGATGAAACTGGAAAAATCACATTAATTTTTATATATGTGTGTATAAATGTGTGTGTATGTATACACCATTTACTTTTCAAAAAGAGTTTATTTAGCCTCACTCCCCCTTTCACACCTAAGAAAAGGAGTCCCTGCTTTGTGCAGTTCAGAGCCACAGCAGTAGCCCCATCCTTGATGGTGCACTTTAGGACATCCTGTTCATCCAGTGGACTGGCCATGCCACTGATGCATGTGATGGGAGCAGTAAAACACAAAGGTACATTTTGAAACAACACTGCCATGTTGAATGATTTTCTTAAGAGGTCTGTTGAGCACTGCCATCACATATTAGTTGAGGCATTTTACTTTTACAGGTCATATTAACATTTTCAGGTGAAGGGTGTGATGTTGAATGCCTCTGTCATGACTGATGTCCTCTGTACCAGAATTGTCCCAGACAATAGTTACAGGAAGCACAGCAGAGAAGCTGTGTTTGCCACATCTGAGTTAAAGGAGCTTCCACTTAAAACACCTCTTGACCAGCGAGTGCCGACACATTTCCTAGCAAGTGATTCTTGGGAGCGGCAAGCTTTAGAGAAAATAAATGAGAACTACAGTGTTATTTTTTTAGTCTGCAATTGTCTGAAGTTGTTGTCAATAGAAATAGTTGCATACATTTGTCTTCATTAATCATTTCAAGGTGTTGCTTTTTGATGCAGCCAGCCCTAGCAGTTCACAGGCACTTTAATTTTCCAATTATTGTACCTGTGGCTCAGAACAGATACTGATTAGTTTCACATTTTGGTCTGTGGGCAGCTTAATGTTCTTGTCACCTTACATTGAGTTTTAAATGTGCAGAGTGTAAGAGAATGTCAGATGTGCTCCCAGGTCTTCCGGTCAGGCTCAGCAAGTTATGATATTTCCAAGTAGTGTACTGATGGATTTCTGAAAGATGGATGAGAGAAGAAAAATATGGGTTTAGGATCCTATCACAAAAGTAATGATTCTTCATGTAAAGTACATGTGAGCGATTTTGTGTTGTATTCTTTTTCACACAAATTTTCAGCTGGAGATGAAGGCGATGCTTCTGGCCGCTCTAACAGCAGTAGAAAAGGGAGTTATGATAGCAGCAAGGCAACAGCAATGCCTTTCAATATTTGCCCACAATTACAAGACCTTTTCAAATTGTAGTTGTGAAACCAAAGGAGAAAATAAATTTTGAAAAGCTCTAAACACAAAGATTAATTTTATAACAAATAGAAATGTTGCCTGTCTCCTCTTTATCAATTGTGTACCAGCTATGACTCATCCATCCATGTGTTTTTCTTTCCAAAAACTGACATGGAAGAAATCCCCTCCAAAACACAAAACCACGCTGAACATCTGCTGTCTAGGTATTCATTAGTTCTGTCTGCTCTGCTTTTGGCTAATTGCCTGGGAGTGAAGTTGAATCATTTATGGGGACTTAACCTGGTGGCAGTTGTAGTGGTAAAGATCGTGTAACATTTGATAAAACCTAGGAAATGTCAAACATGTAGCCTCCCAAACATAAAGTATATTTACTGGTTTCCCGTGCACTTTGTTTGCTACAATGCTGCCTGTACAACTGATAACAGAAAATGTATTTAATAACTACTCAGTGCTAATATGCTGTAGTATGCATGACTGACTAATTTAATTTATCTCTGATTAAGCCTATTATGTTTGAGATCACTTTACAGAAGAGACTTTTTTTGCCAGCTGTAAGCTTATTTGAATTGTAATATAAGTTAATAATGTGTGAAATAACTACTGGTGCCTGCTTCTAAATGTTAATTTTACCAAATCACTTCCTGAGTTAGAGCGTACACAGCTCATCCATTGCAATGTCGTTAGTGGCGTGTTTGGATGTAAGATTAGACAGGTAAAAAGGCAGGTGCATGGCAAGGGGATCAGTGGCTGTTGTTTCTGCTGAGAAAAGCAAAATAAATAAAATCACACCCAGCCAGGGGTGGCACACCCTCCTTATAAAGACAGCATCAGCTGAGAAGGAGCCCTCCGGATGTCCTGCATCTTGAAGCGATTGTTTCCTACCAGGTGCAAAGAGGAATAGGGACTCCCCAGGAAAACAGAGAGAGGAACATGTTAAACAAAAGCTTGTGAGAAAGTCATTAGTGCGTCATTAGTATGTTTAAATAGGAAAGTAGCCATTTGGGTGGAATTTTAGATTTTTCTCAGACTGAGGGTAGAGCTGGAAAAGAATTGGGGAAAAAAAAAAAAAAAAAAGAAACAACCAAAACAAACCCAAACAATTAAAACCTGGGAAATGTAAGGGGGAGGAAGTTCTGCCAAGGAAAGGTAAACATTTTTTCTCTATGGACAAGGTGGACTGTTTCTTGTTTCTCTTCCATTCTTTTCTGTGGTCTAATTTTTAGAGTAGGCAGACCCCTAATGGAGAGGGAAGCAAAGCTTTTTCTGTGCACAAGCTATATAACCCAGAGCAATTGATCCCTGGCAAATGAAACTTTGCAATGTCTGTGCTTTAGCCACTTGTTTCTTTAAGAGACTAGAAAATGTTCTCAGTTGCTGATTTGGAAAAAGCTCTGTGTTCATCAGTTGTTGCTTTTATGAAAAAACATAATTATATATAGTCTTGCTTTAATGTATGTTTACTTTCAATCAGCTGAGAAAATTCACATGAAGAGAATGAAGTCTTCTACCTTGTTTAGAGAAACAAGTGTGATGGCCTGGGGTTTAGTCTATGAGATTATTTACAAGCAGTTGCCTAAATTATGTGTACTTTGCATTTAAATATATGCAACTTCAACTGGAATAAAAGGAAGTTAAATCTTTCTTCTGTCGGATTAGTGTATCTCTTCTAAATAGAGAATATATAGGATACTGTACTTGCAGCATCAGACTGAACTGCCAAAACAATGTCACTTAACTAGCATGGAAAGAAAAGTATGCTGCACATAATTTCTTTTTATGTCATTCTGTTCCACCCTCCAAACATTTCTGGCATGTGATAGCATGTGGGATGTCAAGCATCATTGTTCACATTTTGTCATGCTATCTCATATGGATCAGTTATCAGCAAGTCGAGCTGCACAGCAGCTCTGATTTCGAGGTCTCTTTTCACAGCATGTCAAATCCTAGCTGGCAGGACAGGACTTTGGCAGGCCCACTGCAACAGTGGGGACGCAGGAACACGTGCAGCTAGAATGTTTGATGGCTGTCCTATGCAGAGTAAATTTCCAGTGTTATATAATCACAAAAAGGATGGTATTTCTATAAAAATTTCTGATGTGGTGGTGTCAAGGTTTGCGATGGCATTGCCAAGGCTCTTCCTCTTGTTTGCTCAGAGCAGTAGATCAGTGAGTGTTGGAGGGACAGACATGTCTGTTTTAGCATCAGACAGAGACAGCACTGATACTGTTGGAGACTGCTGGCAAGGTGAAATGTTTACGTAGTATCATGAGGAGGGTATGTGGTACAGTGGCTTCCCATGCTTTGTCTATTCTTCCAGGTGTAATCCAGGGCTAAGTGTGACACACAGAGGTCTGAAGTGTGGTGCTGTATGTAATTTAGAGCTAGCTCTGCAAGCTAGCACAGACTGCAAAAGGGCCAGTTGCACTCTTGCTGATTATAGTTCTCAGGCCTGGAGACAAGGTTTTATTGGGGAGGATTTTCAGCTTTGGGAGTTGCATCTTCACTGTCCTGAGAGCACTCAGGTTTGCCCCAGGTGTGAAGGCTTCTTCTATGTCCTCTATTTCTTGCCTGGGCAGCTATGGCTAGAGTGAATAATATTTAGTTTACTGACTTTTCTTTTACAAGGAGCAGGATTCTTTTGAAAATTATAAACGAATACCTCTTTCTTTTTTTTTTTTTTTTTAATTTCTTGCTAAGAGTAGTAGACTGAGCTTCTTCACTTGACAAAGAGGATCACAGTAATTCAATTTGTAGATCATTCAATGCTGAAACATTTTTTCTCTTTCTAAAAATTATACATACTTAGGGATAGGAATGTAGAATTTGATGCTTCATATTCCCTATCTGTAAAAGAGAAGTTCTGAAGAATAATTTAAAAAAGAAGGTAAAATATTTGGTTATAAGTAATCTAAATTTTTAGTGACTTTCACAGTCATGAGACAGTCTCTTAGATGCTTTGAATGTATTAATTGTAAATGTATTGCATTATTACCTGCAGGTGTCTGTGATGTACATGGTTAATCACTCCCTGTTCAAACACTCCTCACGCAAGGCTTTTGGAACTCTCTGTGGCCCAGTTCAACAGAGAAACTGTCAGTGGATCAGGAATTGTTGTGCTTTACAGAGGGCCAAGTGAAGACTGGGACTGCCTTCCCTCCATCCTCTTTCATCTTTCTTTTCCCCCCAATGCCTAAATTGAGATTGATCATTTAGCAGGAAAAAAAGACACTATGAGCAGCGAAGCGTAACTCGATGCAATACTGAAAGCTGCTTAGCTGTCGTATCAGACTCAACTTACTCTTAAGCAAAGATTAGCGAGGATAACTTCTCTACAAGCCTGTAAATCTGCTTAGTGATCTGTGACTCTTATGGGCAAATAACGCTTCCTAAACACAGCCTTTGGACGTGTCGAGAGTCTCCTTTTTGAATGACTGATAAATAGAAGCCAGATTATTTCTTCTGGGAAAGAAAATATTGTTCAAGGTACTACAACATAGGAAGCCAAAAGTTGGTTCATACCTTAGCAAATTGTGTTATGGTCTATCTTAATCTACATATATGTTGCAAAAGCTTATTTTAACTGTCAGTGACACCCCATAAATATTGGTTCATAGGAAGTTTCCTTTCTTGCAACAGTGATTGTCTCACCTTTTCTTAAAAAAATCACCAAAGAAATATGACATTATACACCTCAAAACATTTGAAACCTCAGAACTTTTTTTGAAGCTCACCATATCTGTCTGCCTTCATTGCACTGATGTTTCTTTAGCTCATTAGATAAATATGAACTATGTGCAAAAAACATATAAAAGCAGTTCACAAGGAAATGTCAATGTCATTTTTTGCACCTATGCTTAAAGGCTCTGGATTCCATGGAGATTTAACGTTGAATAAAGAGCATCCTTTTTTCCATGTGTTTTTAAATTTTACTTCTTGATCTGGAAAAAACCAAAGGCAACCCAAAGATGTATAAAGGATTCAGATATATTTTTAAAATAAAAACATAGTGTTCTAGAAGATACCCTAATACATCAAATGGGACTTTTCTTTTTGCTATGTAATTATTCAGCTTAACTTCCTTACTGGTTTTGTCTACTTAAGTTTAAATGAAACAGCTCTGTAAAGTTGGGGGGACATACAAGACAACTGGTAAAGATTAATACTAGCACTGATTTTTTTTGTTTGTTTGTTTTTTGGGGTTTTTTTTTTGTTTTTGTTTTGTTTTGTTTTGTTTTGTGTTTTTGGTTTTGGTTTTGTTTTGTTTTTAATTTTTGATGACTGTTTTCAACTTTTTTTTTTCCAAATTGGTCCAAGTTCCAGGATGCTTTTTCCTTCAACCAAGTCCATTACGGTTTTTTTGTGGTCTTGTTCAGGAAACCCCTGTCACCAGTGAAGCTTGTTTGGACAAGATTAACAATAGCTTTATGGTATGAAATCTGATAGCAAGCACTCTGGGTTTTTTGTCTGGGATTGATGAAGGACTTATAGGTCTGTTTAGACCTTGGTCATCCTATTTATCTTTTACAAAACTGACATAGTTTTAGCATTCCTCAAATGCACTGGAATTTCTCTATTTATCTAAGATTAATTAAAGATCAATGCTGGTGGTTCAAAACCCCCTAATTTTGCTTTTTATAAAAAGTGCTGATACAGCTGCTGTTTAATATGCTTCCAAGCTATTTTACAAGCAAAGAAAGTATTTATCATAGCTGAGTGTGAATTAAAATATCAAAGTAGCTAAGTAAACTGCACCTATGTATCATGCCAGGAGTGGATCAAGGACAGTGATGCAGGGATTGCAGGCATCTCCTGAGAATGTCACAGACTTTAGTTCTTTGTAGAGTCATTTCAGGTTCACTTACCAAATGGTGACACAGAGAAGAAAAGCTCAATCTGAGGAAGCACTGTAGAAGACAATAAAAAAAGAAACACTGACCATCAAAACACTTGAAAATCCAAATTAACCAGCATGAAACTAGAATAAAAATGTGCATTTGGCAGAGAGGCACACTTACTGTAGAAAAGTAAACTTCAGAGAAGCGTCTTCTCACCAGCAAAAGCAGAAGTGATCTATTTATTGAGCGTGTTTAACTTTCCTGTATCTTAATTGGCATTACTGTAACTTCTGTCCAGAAAAGCACTAATGTCATTGATGAGATTACTCTTTTGCTTGTCATACTTAGAAAGTAGATGATGTCCTTTAGTCTACATTTCATCGATTTTCTTTCCTTCTTTCATTTTTTTCTTAATTACCTACTGTATATTAATTGCAATCCATTTCCCTATGTTCCCTGATGTGGATTATTTTTTGTATCTATTTTTACTTCACTAGGCCATTGTGATGATTCAGGCAAGTATTCATTTTTTTTTACTTTGTTAATGGCTTTTTTTAGTATCTGATAAAATGTTCTTAAACAGGTCCCAGCTTTCATCTTTTTCCCAAATAAACTCTTTCCCCCAGCTGAATTTACTCATAATTGTTCTCAGGATTGCAAAATGAATCCTTTTAACACATCAGGTGTATTTGTTTTCATGTTACCCTGTTTGTGATTAAGAAACATAATGAGCAAAAGGTGACATTCATAAAGAAGCAACTGCTAATTTTTAGTTCTGTGGTAAATTTTATGTTGTCATTCAGGATTCGGTACAATGTAAAATTTCCACAAGCTAAATGCTTACTGAGTTGAGAAAACATCCTTATGTAGAATTTTTTAAATCTTTTTATTTATTTCAATGCAGCACAAACCCTCCAGCATTGTGCTGCTAAGTCCTCTGTGGTAACTCAGATTTCTCCCCTACACGGTGTAAACAGGTGCTTGAGGACTCCCTCGTCAGCATTTTCCTCAGAGTATTTGTGGTCTGGAGCAGATATCACCCTGCTTTCCTTGCACAGCTTTACTTTCAAAAGCATTCCAGCCTCTGAATGCCTTCCTCCACCGCACCAGGATGGGCCGTGGGAAGATTCAGTTGTTTCTGTCCAGCAAACGCTTCTCCATCCTGAAGGCCACAGCTGCAGCCTGTCTTTATTGCTCAGCCAGCCAGGGGAAACCAAAGATCTCACTGGATTGTGGTCAGTGTGTAAAACCACTTAATTCAAGAGATTTGGTGTTTTTCGTAGAATCATAGAATCTTCTGAGTTGGAAGGGACCCCCAAGGTTCATTGAGTCCAACTCCTGGCCCCGTGCAGCACACCCTAAGAGTCACACCGTGTGCCTGAGAGCGTTGTCCAAATGCTCCTTGCGCTCTGTCAGGCTTGGTGCTGTGACCACTTCCCTGGGGAGCCTGTTCCAGTGCCCAACCACCCTCTGGCTGAAGAACCTTTTCCTGATATCCAGCCTGAACCTCCCCTGACACAGCTTCAGGCCATTCCCTCGGGTTCTGTCACTGGTAATGAGAGAAAAGAGATCAGTGCCTGCCCCTCCTCTTCTCCTCACAAGGAAGCTGAAGACCACAGTGAAGTCTCCCCACAGTCTCCTCCAGGCTGAACAACTGGACTTACAAGAAGTGTCAGTCTTACAGGAAATGTCAGGCTGATAAAGCTCTGGCCTTTATCAAGGTGGCAGTGCTGGGTTAGAGTTTAATGATGGAACTCAATGATCTTGAAGGTCTTTTTCTACGCAAATGATTCTATGATTCTATTAAAAAAGAGTAGAGCACCTTTCTAAGAAATTATGGAATAGTATGGGAAATACAGGATGTCTCCACACACCCCTGTGTCAGAGCTGCCTCTGAGGGACAGGGAAGCTATGAGGGTGGCAGTGCAGGAGCAGGAGCAGTGGCCCTCCTGTTCAGGGCTGGGACCAGGAAGACACGGGGCCAGCTATGCAGCACAGCTAGAGCACAGTGTAGGCAGGGAGTGAGGGACAGGCCTGAGCACAAACAGCTGCTGAGCTGGAGGGGAAGAGGGTCCCAGCAAGGCATCTCACAGCTCCATCCCACACTGCAGCTGATCTACACCACATTCAGCTGGTATTGGTCAAGCAGGACTAGAATGGCTGCTGATCATTCCCAAAGGGTTATTGCTTCTCATCACATCAATGAAGTAAGCAACACTTCAGGTTACACAGGTGGTGCTCGCTGGAACTAAACACGGCATCAACTTTCCCTGCCCATGGTGAGTTTAAAAAGACTATAATCTGAATTTAGGATGCTTTTCACTTGACTTTCACACCAGACCTAAATACAAATTGTACAAGAATGTCTTTTAGTGTTATTTCTGAAGTGGTAAAAGACCCTCAGTACAGCCCTTCAGATCCCAAAGTAGAGAAAGCTATTAGGTATGTTATTGTTTTAAATTTTAATATGTTCTGATGTTCCTGAAATTCTCTGTCTGTAATGTCTTTTGTATTAATCATCATAAATATTTTATCTTTTCTGGAGAGGGTATGCTGACGTAATGTCTAAGGGAGTGAGGCAACTTATCTCAGCTACTTTATCATACTTTCTAGACTTAAAATGAATATGAAGAAGTTCCAACAAAGATGTTGTGCAAAGATAATAAAGACAAGACAATAAAAGCAAAGATAATAAAGGCAAAAAAAAAAGGATAAAGATACAAAATGGTAACCACACGTAGCTATTTCCTTGCTTGCTGTTCTCGAATTTACAGAAACAAGAGGTCCTTCGTAGTGCAGCTGTACAACTTCAGTAGGTGCAGCAGTCCCTGCTACAAAAGTAGTGGGCTTGGGGGATGAGGAAAGTCCCCAAAAGGTGTGATAAAGGTTTAAAAAGCAAATGCTTGTCGACTTCTTGTATTATTTTCTTTTCTATACTACTCTGTAAAGAATGGTCAACCTTGATAGGATGAGGTTGGTAGCTTCATGCCTGTGCTTGGTCTCTGAAAAAAAATCCAGGGACATGATGCTAGAGAAGATGAAGCAGTGGCCTGAGTGATGCAAACATCTCCTGTCTCACAGCTCATCTCTTCTCGCAGCCCATCTGGTGGTGGGCAGGTATGAGCTTGGGTGTATAGTTTATTTCTATTTTCCACATGCAAACGTGTATTTCAGGGTTTACCTCAGGTTCTGTCACCATATTCACTTTACACTGAGGAGAACTATATTGGATAAAACTGTGCTATGATTTTCAGTGGTTGGTGTCTTGTAGGATCATGCACAGCATTTATCTACTACCCTCCAAAATACCTGGATCAAACTTTCTCGCTATGGAACAGATCTGTGTTCAAAGCTTGACAAAGACTTTGGTCTAGCCTTCCATATTGACATACAAGGCACTTGCACTCATCACCCTTCTGTAAAAGTACCAAGCGTTTCCCATCTCCAGCATTCCTGGAATATGTCCCCAGGCTCTGTTTCAGAATCAGATGGACCAGTACTGGCATGCAGACCTAAATAATGAATGGCTGTTTATCCAGGTACTAGCAATGCTTTCTGGTTTGTTCTTTTAATTGAAGCATAAGAAGAATGTTACTTGGCTTACTTCTTGGCCAAGAGTAAAGTGTGATCAGAACAAGACAGCCAGAGAAATGCATATTTTAGAGCATCAAATAGATTAAAAAAGAAGATATGCTCTTCCTTCTGGAAGCCACTCCAGTCCCCAAATTGTGGGTACATTTGCTTCTCATTGTTAGCAGTCATTTGAAGGAGAAAATGAACGAGGGAGCTAAACATTTAGGGAGAGACTGCCAAACACACAGCAGAGTCCTGGGGCAGGAGGATGTGGATTAATGCATGGTGCTGGTTGTGAGAGCATTTTGTACATCTGGTTTGGTTCGTGGACTGGATCCACTTGTGGAGGGGAGCCTTGGCTATTATTGTTTGGTCCCTCTGTCTTATTTTAGCTTCACATTACTCAATGTCTGATTATCTTGGACAATACTCACTGTTGCTGCTGAGAACATTTTGGACAGCAGTGACAAAATGCCAGGGATTATGTCCATATCATTCTATCACGGCTTAGGAAACCTGTGAGAGTGAGCCAAGACAGGCACTGGATGCGTTGCAGAAGGAGGGCTGCCAGCCTAGGATAAATTAACTAAGTTTGTCTCCCATCTTTTCTCCCGTCCTGACTGTCTGTATAACAAGATGATGAACTGCAAGCCCTCAGACCCATTGAGTGATGGACCCAAGTCTAAAAAACTGTAAGAGGGAAAAGGAAACTACTTTGATACAGCGGGGTGGGAATTTTGTAGATCCTGGGAATTCTGTCATCATGTTAAGAGCTGAGATCATTACTGGGCATGCTGTTCAGCAAAGAAGGATTTCAGTCCATATTTTCTTTTCAAGTTTATCCAGCCTGTTTTACAGCTGTGATAACTTGGGGCACAGCACTGGCATGTCTATGTGTGTGTATATATATATATGTATATATGTATGCATATATATATATATATGTATATAGGCATAAAATCAGTTATTCATGCTTGATATCTGAAATTGTGAGTTGCTGCTTTGAAAAGAATGGATACCTGAATTTTGGGTTGTTATGTGAACCAAACAAAACCAGACAGAATATTTGGCACATAAGGAAGTATTATATTTCATTGCATTGCAATGTGTTCAGTGGATCCAAAATTCACTAGCTATCCTAAATTCACAAGTTGTTTTCAATGCTGCGTATCATCTTTTTATCTTAGGTTTATCTGGAACAAGTATCTATGTCAACCAAACCAGAGATTTCAGGAATACTGATTATTTCACCAAGGTAAATATTACCTTACAATAAAACCTTTTTTTTATGGATTCACTTACTTAGGGCAATACTGCTCACATTTAGGAGGTGATACTAAAATCTCTACAAATGTTTTTGTGAGTAACTGAAATTACTGTGACATTTATGGTATTCCCTTTTCTTAGATTAGGGAATGAAGCAGTTACTTAAATGACTTTCAAAGCAAAATTATGGAAATTTCCACTTAGGATTTACACAGAAAAAAATGAAAGGATGAAGTGCCATTTTGGGTGGTACAACTGTATTTTAGTATCCCCCATGCCCAGTGGCATGTCACTGCAAGGGCTTGAAAACTGGATGTGAGGGCACGTTGCTTTCTTGTGTCTCTTTGCCCATCTGAAGAGGTGACACATGTCACAAGAGGGATGCATGTGCCATTCAGATGTTCAACTCTATGAGGGACCAGTGCAAGGTTTTCTGCCTCTGTAGACAGAGCCTGAGGCTCTGCATCCTAAGCAGGGTGAGCTTAGGATGCAGAGAATAAGGGAAAGGGGTTTAAGATAATAACTGAGCTGCTGGAGATGTCCTAGACAGACAAGAGGTCACCTGTGTGTGGAGAAAGTTACCTTGCCCCATGAATTCTCTAAGAACAGCTGTGGAAAATGAGTTAGGAGCTCTGCAGACACAGTGGGGCTGGGAGGGAAGGTCCAGGAGGCTGTAGCAGGTGCTGGAACAGGTTACACAGAGCAGCTGTGGATGCCCCATCCCAGGAAGTGTTCAAGGCCAGGTTGGATGGGGCTTTGAGCAACCTGGTCTAGTGGAAAGTGTCACTGCCTGTGGCAGCAGGGTTGTAGCTAGATGTTCTTTAAGGTACCTTCCAACCCAAGCCATTCTATGATTAGTGAGTACCCTTTTCTCCCTAGAAAATCCCTCTCCCTGTGCATACTCCTTTCTTTGGTATATGAGTCTCTGAGCTCACATTTCCTGGAGCTTGCAGACTTGTCACCATCCAGCATCATATTGTCACTCCAGCTCATAAAAGGCAGTCTGCCCTCCCCATTCATCTCCAATGATGCCTTCTCACCTTCTTGGTGCTCTGAAGGAGGAAAAGGAAAAAAAAAGATTGAGAAAAATAAAATAGAGGATCCTCCCAAAGGAGGTGCTGCAGTTGTTTCCAGAATTAGGTGTGAAGGTGGCAGTTTCTGAAATGTAAAGAGTTTCCTCCTCTTCTCCACCTGGTTTGCAGTGCCAAGACATCCCTGTCTCATTGCTTATCTCACCCCTACTTTTCCAAGCATTGATAGTGCTTATCAAGAACTAATAAAGTACGCAGGGCTCATCTCTGGGCAATGTCTGCCTGCCTGTGTTTGAAGTTTTACCTTAAAAACACTGCCTCAACCTTTCAATCTTTTTTTTTTTTCTTTGTGTTTTTTCTTTTCTTTCTGCTAGCTTCAAGAAGTTACGAGGAGTTTAAAAAAAAATTAAAAAAGGAAACTTACCCTTGGTACTCAACTCAGCAGTTGAACAAAAGTAATGCAAAAATACCGCAATAGGTGTTGAGTAAAAACGTTGTGGTAACTATTCTGGGTATAGCTGCTCTTTCATGACAACTCCTTTGAATTATTTCCATGTGGAACAGAGCAGCTCTGACAGCAGCTCTTTTTTAGAGGGAGGCAATTTCCCTCATATATGACTTGTCAGCTGCTAACTGTGGGTGTCTAAATATAGCTGAAATTTGGAAATAGTGCCGATCTGGCAGAGGTTTTGGGCAGTTATTTATGACTGAATGGATGAGATTTACCAAGTTCAGATTGATGGTAAATGTTGCAGGGTAGGTACATTACCCAAACTTGTGTTTGTGTGGAGCACCTTGACAGTTTTATATTGATTTCAATAATACAATTCTTTTTTAAACAGCTAAGTGGAGGATGAAGTATGTAATTTATATAATAACTGTAAGAGTATTCAGAAGCACCTAATTTTAATTTTACTTCAGTCTTAGTGACCTTTTCTTCTCCCTTTGCTTTTGTGCTTGTGTCCTTCTTCTTTCATCATTCTCACATCTCATTTGGGATTTCTCCTCCTCCTACTCCATCTTTCAGCTGAACTCCCACAAGACATGGGAACCTCCTTCCATACCTCCAGCATCAGTAACCTCATTTGTTTGTGAAGCATCTGTTTTATCTCTGCAGTTTTAACTCACAAATTTATTTCTTCTTGATTAGTTTGTCTTGTGCCATCCAGTGCCATGTTTCTGGTTTGCATTCTGTTTCCACTAAGCAATCTTTCTGAGTGTAATCCCTTCCCTGACTTGCCTTGGTACGCTCTTGATGTGTCAGTTTTTAATTTCTGTCTACACAAAGAACAGAGTCTGCTACAGGCAAGTTCCCAGGTCAGCTTTGCCGTAAAGCCACTCATTTCAAAATAATTTCAAGCTCATGGGGCCTTAACTAAGAAAGGTCTTAAGAGCTTTTAGAGGGCTGAGAATATGTCTGTCATTTCAAGCCAACTAAAGATGCCAGTACTTTAATTATATCTCTCAACTTTCTGTAAACGTCCTCTTTGACTGGAAGCTCTCCTCCTCAGAAATCAAATGAAGACTTTTCTATCTTACTTTCAAGGTGTTATCTCCCTTTTGATCTGGCTGTTTGTGAGATCTTCTCATCCACATAGTCCAGAGAGAGTACTATAGAGTACAAAGCACCTTTTCTGTTGTCATATCCATGTCTGAAGTGCAAGACCCTCTGTTTCCTAAAATTCAATAAATCCACTTTTTATTCTTCATTGTATCTAAATGTATCAAAATAACAAAAGAACCTCTTTCTTTTTTCAGGAGATTTTCAAATGCTGTTACTAGTCAGAATTTCACTCCATCACAGTGTTACAGAAGGGGCAACAAACTCAAGGAATAATTAGGAAAAGAAATAGAGAATCAGCTGATGAGAACTTCCTCTTTCAAGAACAGCAGCTTGTTTTAGTTGTGTCTAATATGATCTCTAGGACAGAGTATTGCCTTTATTTGTGCTGAGTCTTTGGTGCATACAACAGCAAGCTTATATTGAAACTTCAAGTCTGTAATTTAGCTTGAGTTGTCTGAAAGCTGGAATTTTGTATGGGTTCACATTTCTTGCAGATGTATGTCACATACAGCAAATATTGCTGGCTGACTGCCCTCAAAAACACAGGGGAAAAAATAAGATCCTTGAAAAAGTGAAATTCTAATGACTTACAGCCACTTCATATCTAATAGCTAGTGAATGCACTTCTTGCTTGAGAGGAATTGGAACAGGGAAGCTTGGAGTTGGCTTAGTGGTGGGAGGCTTTGTGTTGTTTTTGAAGGAATACTTGCAAATGCTCTATTTGGTAGCTGACTTTTTAAAATGCAGTCAAATCAGTATGTGATGATGACAGAAATAATCGTATTATTCTAAGTTTGACTCAAAATATATATTTCATTGGACAAAAAATAACAAATTATTCAGAAAATACACCCTAATATGCTCTGCTGGGTTTCAGTGTCTCCAGAGAACTTCATTTTATGACTATCAGCTTGCCTTAAAGCCCCAGAATATGTGATTCACAAGCTCACCATCCTATTAGTTCATGTTTCTGTTTGGAAAGTGAATCAATTTCTGGATCTGATGTGTGTATAAACAGCTTCTTTTTCCGTAGAGTCTCAAGGGAAATCATGAAATGTCAGAGAATAAAGGTACACAGAGATATAGATGAATTCCAGTGCTGAAAGCTGAAAGTTAAGATGTATCTAAACATTAGAACTTTAATAAGAATTCAATGAGCAGTGCTTTGCCAGCAATGTGACAATGTGCTCTCTCGCACTTACCAGCTATTTGTACACACTGTACTTTGGTCACTGGGTGCAGTAACCAGGTAAGAACAAAATACTTGGCAAATTAAATCTAAAGATTTCCACTCCTGCTGTAGAACAGATAGATGTAATGTACCATTTCATCTTAAACCAAATTATGTACCGGGACATTTAGATACTTATTTCTGAAGACATCAGTGTATAATGCCTGATATCATAAGGACTGAAATGTTTAAATTCCAATTATGAAAAAATCTTTAAACTGAAAGCAGAGATACCTGAACTACACAGCTCTGTAGTATACCTAATCTTTCCCCTCCTGCTGCCTTTCTTACTGCTCATTCAAGTACACATGTAAAAGAATGACTTGATCAAAAGGCCTTTGAAGTAGATCTGTCAGCTGGCTTGGCCACTGCTTGGACATCACCTGTATGTTCTGTCTTTGTAACAAATGCTTCAGAGATTTCTTGAGTGGTGGTAGAGTGTATGAGACACACAATGGAACTGAGACAACCCAGTCTGTTGGGTGTTGTTTGTTATCTTCAGCTGTCATCTTCTGCACATTGGTGGAGCTATGTCTTTTGCACAGCATGCCTTTGCAATAGCTTTGCCACAAAAGGTTTTTGACGTAAAGAATTTTGAGGAAAGACGTAAATGTTATCTTCAGGATCTAAATGTTGTCTTCAGCTGTCTAATGGGGATATAAGGAAGCCCCCTACCAGGTGTTTCTTGTAAGGGGAAAGTGATAGGAGACGGAATGGACTCAAATTGCAATGTGGGAAATCCCACTTGGATATTAGGGGGAGGAAAAACCCAACCAAAAAAACCAAATCACAGTAATGTAATCAAGCATTAGAGCAGGTTGCACTTGGAGATATTCAAACCTGACAGTCTTGAGCAACCAGATCTGACTTGATCACACCTAGAGCAGGGAATTGTACCAAGTGACTGCCAAAGATGCCCCCCAGCCTATGTTGTTCTGTGCTTCTATGAATTCTGTTATTTTTATGTACTTTGCTGTTTTCGTCTAACTCTTAAATAAAGGAGAAATGTTCTGTCTGTTTTCAGAACCTACTGGGTTTGCTCTCATTTACTTACACAGATGAGAAATGGAAAGGTTGCTAAAGAAATGATTCAGTGAACTGCAAAACCATATACTTCTCTCTGGAACAATGCATTTTATACATTTGGTTTATAATACCCAGTAGAAAACATGTGCTGAGAGCTCACTGATTTTATGAGCTGAGATATCTGTATCCATGAATGACATTTATTTGCAGTGTTTTTCTCTCTTTTCTTTTTAATGAACAAAACAAATGAAAGTATTCTGTGGTTGTTTGGAATATTAAAATATGCCTGCTTTCATACTGAAAATAAGATCAAGTCTAATAAATGTAATTATTACCACCGATAGGTCTCTTTTCTGTATAAATGTAAGCATTTCTTCTTGCTGATTCTAATAATCTACATCTTAGATGGATGGAGGGATATCTTTTGCACAATGGGCTTTTGCAATACTTTTGCCCCAGAAGATTTTCCTTGTGAAGCTATTAAAGTCAAGACTTTTAAAAACTCTTTCAAAAACTGAGAATTAAAACTGGTTCTGTTTGAAATACAATTAGGTTTTATGCAATTTTTCAATGAAATAACCCAAGCGTGTCTTTGCAAATTAAAAAGTTACACATTTCTACTTGAAATTTCTCTTTTTCATTTTTACATAGAGAATTTATAAACTTTTTTAAAAGCTGCAACATGAAATGTATTATGAGCTGAAACTCTGGTCAATAAATTTGGCTTGATTTAAGGTGGTTAAACAGACTTTGTATGTCAGAATTTCTTATAGCATGGAAGAATGATCTCTTATTTAGCCCACAATATATTTTATAGTATATTACAGCAAAGGGTAGGATATGCTTGTGGAATGTGTACATATATAATATGAAAGCTAGGTCTTATATGGATGCTGTGTTTTAATTCATCTGGCAGCTAAGCCCCACACATCCCCTCACTCACTCTCCTTGTGGGATGGGGAGGAGAATACGATGGGTTAAAGTGAGAAAATCCTGCACTGAGATAATGGCAGTTTAATAGGTAAAGCAAAAGCTGAGCACACAAGCAAACCTAAACAGGGAACCCATTCACCACTTCCCATGGGCAGGCAGGTGTTCAGCCATCCCCAAGCAGGGCTCCATCACATGTAATGGTGACTTGGGATGACAAACACCATCACTCCTAACATTCCCTGCTTCCTTCCCCTTCCCCCAGCTTTATATGCCGAACATGAGACTGTATGTTATGGGATATCCCTTTGGTCAGTTGGGATCAGCTGTCCAGGCTGTGTCCCATCCCAGCTCCTTGCACACTCCCAGCCACTCTCTGTTGGGGTGAGAGGCAGAAAAGGCCCTGTCTCACTGTCAGCCTTGCTCAGCTGTAACAAACACATACTGTTTTCTCAGCACATATTCACAACACAGCCCCATACCTGCTACTGTGAAGAAAAATAGAAATTAACTCTATTCCAGCCAAAACCAGCTCAATGGACTTCAATATATCTGTTCTGTAATAAAAGTCTGGAAACAGGACAAACCCGTCTCATGAAGGAAAATAATAAAAAAGATGAAACTTCCCTGATTTGTTAGATCCATCTGGGTTGAAGTCATGACAGACACTGCAGTAGCACTGCTTCCAGGTATGAAACAACCTGGGAAGTGAGTCTTAAATTGCAAAGGAAGTTTACATTTTTTCTAAAGCTAGTTATATCTCAATAAATGTTTCTGTCCTCCTCTGAAAAACAGAGTAGAAACTAACACAGAACCAGGATAGTTTAATATAAATACCATATATGGGGTTTTTCTGCCTACCACAGCATCTTATGGTTATTGTTGAAACATCTGGCTTTACAACTAGTTTTTTTTCCTTTTCATTTGGGAAAGGTCTTGCATAGTTCTGCCTTCTTGGGAAAAAGGAAAGAAATCCTGTGAAAACTGATACTTCTTGCAAGAAACATGTACAGTAAAGACCAGATGAATTTCCTCAGTATTATTTACTTAGCCAGCAAGGGCTGTTTATCAGTACAATATACAGATCATTGAAAGCTTATAAAAGACAATAAAAAGAGTTGTGACCAAATCAGTTAAGTTTCACTCCTACTTTCAGAACACTGGCTTTCTTGGCTACTGAATAAAGCTTTTGAGGAATAAAGCTTTGGCTTCACAAACCAAAATGTATTGTATAGTTTAATGGTAAGCAGCCAAGATTGTAATTTTTGAGA
The DNA here is from genome assembly GCA_013397555.1 of Urocynchramus pylzowi. NCBI lineage: Eukaryota > Metazoa > Chordata > Aves > Passeriformes > Fringillidae > Urocynchramus > Urocynchramus pylzowi. The sequence continues at coordinate 2,154,509 of VZRH01004719.1, read as the reverse complement.
GACCAAAACAATTTGTCTTCTTCCATGAAAGTTTCCTGAAGCATTTTCATGACAAAAGCATTGATGTTTTACACACACAGGTTACTCTCGGGCAAAGACTGCTTTAAATTGTATTTCATTTTCAATAGTTTTTCCATTACCTACTTGTTGAGCAAAAAATAGGCACAATTAATTTTTTTTTTGCTCAGAAAGATCTAATACCCTAAGTATCTATATGCTTTAATCTCCAAGAAACCATTGCAGAGAATTACAATGTTCTCAAAATATTGCCGTTAGGATAGATGATGATTGATACTTACTCATTAAGACATAATTGATTTCCAAAAGCAGTGGATTTAGATTCCCTTTGAAGGGCTTTTTTTGCCCCATATTAATGAGCAGCAAACTTCAGAAGAGATGCACTCATGCAAGCTTTTGGTTACACACAAGCATATCTTCTGTGTGAGTTTAAGTAATGCTTCTATAGGTGTGTGTGCCTCCCCTGAAGAGGCAAGTAGAGAGAATCTTTACACATGAAGTGGAAACATAAAACAATAGCTAGGAGAACACCATCTAATTTAATGCACAGTGAGACTGGGAAATTACTGTACAGTAAGTGTTGTGTAAGCTTGCAAAGCAGAGCTAAACCTTGAAGAAATGTGTGAAGAGCACTCAGATACAAAATCAAGATGAATATCTCACTTCTATCCCTGGTTTGCTTGTCAGGCTATCCTCCTTTCCCTTTTCTTGGTGCTATTTTACAAGAAGCATCTGCTATCTAGAGGATGGGGGAAGTTCAGCTATAGTGAGTATGAGGTTTTATCTGCTTTTTTAAAATTTACTAATTCTGTGGATTTGATAATCATCTCTTTGTTATCTGGTCTTTGCTTTTCTGTAGAGTTAAATTCATTCTACTGCTTGTTCTTCAGCTGCAGTGCAGGCTGGCAGTGTGTCCTCAGCACACACCTCCTTAGCACACCCATGGTTCAGGACTACCCTTCCAAAGCAATATGTGTATAGGGTATCTCTATGACTTCTGTCAAATGCCATGGGATTCTTTCTGGGGTCCAGCACTGCTTTTCAGGAGGAAGACAGCTACTGATTCTTTATTCTAGGGCTGCAGTTTCACCATGGTGAGTGGCTGCTGTGGTGTTAGGAGCACTCAGCACGCCTTGACTTGTTAGAGATGAGTGCTTTGTAACAAGAAATTACACTGCCGGAGAGCAAATTAGTGATTGATGTAAAATGGAGACTTCTAGATTGTAATTGTGCTAGCAAGATATAAGATGAAGCTTAAAGTATAATTTTAACTATATTTAATTAAGTGGAACAGTAGATTAACCACCACAATCCTAACTAAACACATATAGAAGAATTGCAAAGTATAAATGCTCATTTTTGCTAAGTTGCCTCTGCCATCAGTGACTGACTTAGAGAGGGGCTGATTGACTCGAAGCTGATTTAAAATGGCTCAATTTACAAACTAAATTTTAAATCTTTTCCAATTGTTCTCCTTTAATGCAGCCAGGGAAAGGTGACTCATTTGTTCAGCACTGCATGGTTCACTGGGTGGGCAGAAAATGACATATTTTATCTGGTCACTGAGATCTTACTGTGTCATTTCACTTGTGTGTAGTAATTAAAGCAAAGCGAATCACTTACCTGACAAATTTAATCTGTTGTTCTTTTAATGCAAGTATTATTACCTCTAGTTTATATTTGTTTGAGTTGCCTGATGGCAGGTTTCTCTCATCACCTCAGTTGCTGACAAACTGTAATTAGGTATCCTCGTGCACGGTGCTAGATGAAGAAGTTGCAGGGAACCAATGCAGTTCCTTTACAGTTTGTTTAATTAACTTTGTGTGCTGGATCCGAAAGATTTGGGGAGCCTGGCCTCTCTTGCTTTGTCAAGCTGTGTAAATCCCATATCAATTATACCCCCTATTCTGGAAACAAACAGTGGAGCATACAAGCTTTGAATTTGCATGACTCTTTGTAAGAAGCAAACATAAAAGGAGCTTGTATTCAGCCACAGTACATTCATTGTTAATTTGAAGTGAATATTTATATCTTTCTTTTTACTATTAGCCTGACACTATGAGCAATTATAGCAGCATTCAGCTAAATCTGCCCAGCCTGTGCCTGGTCAGAATTTTCTTTCCCTGTGTTTCTAATATATTTCCTGCACACTATTTTGTCCTTAATGCCTTTATAGCTTGTTTATTGGAAACAGGTTTTTAATTATTTTTCAGCAGTACTGGAGACCTGATTTAATGAGCAATTGTTAGATATACTAGGGAGACACATTCACCTGATTAATGTGATAGTTAACTGAGCAACAAAATTGCCTCATGAAGAAGCAGCTGTACACAAAGTTGAAGCAATAAAAAAGTTTGAGGGAATGTGGAGAAAATATTTGAGGAGAGATAATTTAAAATAGGATACTGAGCCAAGTTGGAGTTTAAGTATACACAGTGTTGGCTTGCTGGTTGGTTGGTTGGTCTGTTAGTACATCCATGTGTGCACACACATGCCCATATTTGTTAGGAGACAGTTTATATAGGCTTGACTGAAAGATACTGCATTGGAATGATGGGATGTTCAAGGGCTGTAGAAAAAAATGAGGAGGATGGTTCCTTCAGGTGTGTGTTGGAGATGAAACTGTGTTGCAGCCAATGCTTTAATGGCATGCAGTGTTGTCCAGCTTCAGTACTAATGTGTGCTTTTGGAAACAAGTCTGTCCTTTGAGAAACGGATCTTATCTCAGAGAGAGGAAGGCAAGAGAGTAGAAGTTTGACATTCTTTGGTTGTCAGAGCTCACACTGAGGTATTTCTTGTGTCACTGACTTGCTCCTGTCAGCAGCACTTACATTTTCAGTTTGGAAGCTTGTGGTCTGCTTAAAGGATCAGACATACATGATCACCACAGAATTTTAGTACAAGATAGTTCCTCTCATGCATTTCAATGTCATCTCCCTCCTCCAATAAGCATTTGCAAAGGACAATGACACAGTCGTAGCCCAGTAGAAATTCATGACTAGATCATCAAGTTTCATTCCTGCAGAGAGATGTGGCATCCATAGAGAGAAGGGTCCACAGGGAGGACACAGGGTGCACTGAGGACAAAAAGTGGTAGCAGACAGGTAGAAAAGGAGAATTAAGTGTGAATGCTAGAGGAAACACAGCCCAGCTAGTTTCTCTTATGTAGTTCCCAACTTGGCTTATATGATGGGTATCACTTTACAAGCCTGAAAATACAGAATGTTTCAAAGTCATGGTATATTATAAACCATCCAAACTGACTGGAACCCTTATGGCCTAACATAACCCCTCTGGTTTCAAGTTAGGGCAGGTGGCTTTGTGTTCCTGCTCACTCCTATACTAGTGAGGGAAGGAACTTTTTTTTCCAAAAGGAAAAGTGAGCTTTTTGTATGGGATGTTGCATCTTTTTTCACATGATTTAAACAGATGAGAGCTGTATAGATTATAAAGAACTCACTCTGGGAGAATGAACTGACTTTCCGTGCAGTTACTGTGAGAGCACGGATTAGGGAGAAGACTGATAAGATACTTTGCCAAAATCAAATCTAAGTGAAAGTGGGCCAGACACATTACTGGGATTATGAGAGATTTGAAGAAAATAGAGAAAAATGAGAAGGCAATTAACATACACCTGTTCAGAAGAGAAGAATGCTCCTATGAGTGTCAAACTCTCTGCCCCGCTTTAACTGGTTCAGCTCATCTTCGTTGTGACAAGTAACTTCTTTGCAAAACATTTTTACTTCCTTGCCTTGATAACATGATGGAATTATAAATTGCTTTACTTACGATTTGAATGCTTCTTTCAAAGCCAGGATCTGATGGTTGGAGAATCAGAGTAGAATTCATCAGATCTGGATTAATTTCAAATTCTTGTCATAGCTTTACCTTAGGAGATTTTTAGCAGATTTTAACTTTTGGGTTTTTTGTCTGCACCTCATTTTATTCATGTTCTCTGCAAAAAGAAGAGAATGATACTTATGTTCCACCCATGCTATCATGCCTTACCAGTTTAGCTGGTGGGACTTTTGGGGTCTGCATGTCTGTGCCCTGGCTCAGCAGTCCTCCAGCCCTCTCAGACCACACCAGCCCTCTGCTTAAGAAGTTTTTGTCTTTCCTGGCTTGAAAGGAAAGTTCCCAGTGATCCTTTGATTTGGGCTGTACTCTTGCCTTTTGTTATTTTTATATGGTGTGGTCTTCAGACCTCTTGTGTGGAGGACCCATGGTGGTGCTGGAGGCAGCGGGGTGGCTGTGCAGGGCAGCTCTGAGCATGGCAGAGCATCTTGTGGGAGCCTGAAACAGTTCACAGCTCCACAGGCTGACTGGGCACACGCCTCATCTCTGCCTGTTTGGCAAATGCCTTAAACATCAACGTGCTCCAGAGTGTTTTGCTACAGATGGGTGATCTCCAAAATGTGCTGATGTACTCTGCTAGATAAGGATCAGGATTTCTTTCTGGAGAACTCATTACAGGACAGACGCACTGGCATTGCCTGCATTTTTAGGTAAGAGGCTTGATACTTTGCCATTTATGTGGCAGCCAAATTAGACAAAAGCAGAACATACTTTCTAAATTATTTCCTGGCATATAAATAGAGATTATGTAGTTTTATAATTTGCACATGTATTATATTTTAATGCTATCAAACTAAACTATATGATGGCAACCACTCCTGCTAATCTTGCATTCTTTATCCTTCAAACTCAACAAAAGTCATCTGTTGAACTCAACACTGAGTTGGTTTTGGTTGTTTTATTGTGTTTTGTTTGGTTGATTGATTTGGGTTTTGGGTTTTTTTTTTGGTTGGTTTAATTTTCCTTATTTGAAAAAACAATCAAGGTAAGAGATTTGAAGTGGTGTGATCATGTGTTCCAACAGAACAGAGTTGTTCTCCTATTTCTCTGCAGAGTGTTCTTCTATTTTTTATGAAGACCATCCTAAAAAACTGCTGATTAAAAAAAAAAAGCAAATATATTATACTGTCACCTTCGAAAAATTTGGGAGTTTAACTTAATTTAACAGCTGGCCATTTGTATGTCTCTGAAACTTGTCATAAATCTAACACTGTGCAGCTAATAAACAGGAAAAGTGGTCAATCCAAAGTACACGCAGTCAGAGCATCCTGGCCTGCCTGTATCAACTTCTGTATAACCACATATGGAAAACTGTCAAGCCTGGACTTCTAAAATGCCTGAGATAGAACAGCTTTTGAAGCAAAAGCAGCAGCCGAAGTTTGTAAAAGCAACTGTCTAATTCACGTGTGTTTATACACACATGCATATACATATTTACAAATGTAATATATACATGTGTCCACACCTGATACAGAAGTATGAATGGCAAAAGTGCTGTACAGTTCCCTTCTGAAAAACTGTCTGCCTTAACTGTTCACCCCTCTTCCCTCACCTTTGTCCTCAGACTAACCAGGCACAGTTGCAAAGCTCAACCCTTCACTAGCTCACGCTACAAGGAAAACTTGGCGTGATTTCCTTTTTTGTAACCGGGGCCCTTTCACTAATTTGCTCGACACAGATATGGTCCTGAGGAGTCCCTTAAAGGGATTTAAATCCCTCCCTACCACTGTCATCCCTTTTGTTTTGTCCAGGTGCACACCCTGCAACTGTCTCAACAAAGTGGGTTGTTTTGTTTGTTATTTTTTCATTCCCAGGACCCAAATATTAACAGTTCTGGTAGGAGGCACATAACAGAATGTATTTGCCAATTGGCACTGCCTCTTTCCTTGGATATGGGAAAGCATTTTGTGGAAATGGGAAAACCAAATGAATAGAGCCCACCAGTTCCACACGGCTCCTGTCTGCAAGCATCCCCACCCTGGGTACGTGGGCTGTGTTACTGACTCAGGGGAATGGGTTTAGAGGAGCCCTTTGTTGGAATATTGGCAGCACATCACTGGACTCGCCGTTGTTGCAGATGGAGCAACTTGCCGAACAGATGGATTCTCAGTTTTCTCAAAGAAAGGGAAGGTACTTGATGTACCACGGTGGGAAAGAAGGGAGGGTATTCCAGGCAGATGGGAAGGCAGGAAAGAAGGCACGTTCTGTGCTTTTTTGGGGCACTTGGAGCCTAGCAATCTCTTTCTGGCAAACTTGGGAAAGCATAAGCACAGCACTCTGTGAGAGGGCAAAGGGACTGTAACAGATGTAGAGGAAGTTATTTGCACAGAAGCAATGACGATGAAGGCTGAGACTAGGAAAAGCCAGAGTGTATAACAGAGCATTATGTGCTGGGAATGGAAAGGGCTCCTGCCCTGCACCATCAGAGGTGCACTCTATTAAGGCACAGGACTAGTGCCAGAAGAGCATAACTGGAAGAGAAGACTGATTAATATTTTAAGGTCTATTGTGTTGTGAAAGGGGCTAGAGATAAATGTCATCTGCCACTGTGAAGCCAGGGATTCCCTTGTTTCTGCAGTGTGTGCATTGGTTTTGTGATGGCACAGTTTGTTCAAGTGGCACTGCTCAGATACCGTGCGGCCTCTTTTCTTCTGCTGTTCTTTCTCCCCTCCCCATCTTACCTCACTTCCATCTTAATAGTTAGGGCAGGATCAGACCTGTGCAGCACCCAAGAGCGTGTAAACCTGACTTGAAATCACGTTGCCGGATCCAATATTTGCTGCTAAAATCTTCATGCAATTGCCAAATACATGCAGCAGGCATGAACGGAAAGAAGTGATTGTATTTTGGTGTTTTGTGTTAGCTCCCTACAACTTTTCAGTCCCTTCATACACAGACACCAGACTTAGCAGAAATATACTTTATCATGGTATCATTTATGATTCAATAACAATGGAATTTTATCTTTGTTTTTAACCTTTAGCTTAATTAGACAATTTCAGCATCTTAGAATGCAGACATTAAAACTGTTTAGCTATAGTAAGGATGCCAAAGGCCTTGGAAATCCAGATTTTCTGGGAAATGAATGTGATAAAGGGCAAAAATGTTACTTCCAAGTGTGATTCACTGCTGAAAGCAGCTATTCAAAATTATCACTTTCTTAAATAATGGCCTTGGCTTTTGTTCATAGTTAGGGTTGTGTCTACAGAAAAAGAAATGTCTGAAGTATTTTTCTGAAGAATAAAATTGCCTGGATTACATACCCACTTTTGCATCAATTGTGCTCGATTTTGCAGGACTGAATTATCAGGGAGGTTCTGAGATAAAATAAACAAGGAATCCCATCACTGAACTTTAGTATGAACATTTTTCAGATTGTTTTGTCTGGATCTCTGCCAAGTTTCAGCCCCATAATAAATTAAGTCCAACCCACACAAAGTAAGGAAATTAAACAGAAGCGAAAACAAAAACTTCTGCAAGGCAAAAACACTAGGCACTTTTTATGGGGAAACAAGTGGCCAAGAATAATTTATTGGAAAAGTAATTACCTAAAGAGAGAGTGGGCTCGTCTCTCTAATTGGAAATGATAACATTTTCCAGCCTTACTAAACACAGAGAGGATCATAATTTTGGTTTACCAACCTGGTTAAATTAAAGTTGAGAAGTTGCTTTCCTCTAGTTTTATTTCTCCTGGCACCCAATACTGCAATTGAGCCCGCTTCCTTTTCTTTATGGCAAAATCTAATCTGGCTGCCACAGGACCTGTGAAAATCATGGAGGTGATGAGCCAGTGTCTGCTTCTGCATTGTATGTCTGGCTTATTTAATCTCTAGTCACCCTCAGATAATAAATATTTCATATGTTGGACAGGTGAAAGGTTTCATTCAGCTGCAGATCTGCTTCCACGGCAACTGATTCTTCTCATTTGAACAGTTTAAATGTGTTGAACACAGAGCTTGCTTTCTGTTTTCCTCCACTGTGTTTTTATGTGTAATGTATTATTTGTTTTCTCCGTCCTGTCCCTCCTACAAGCAGATACAGAAAAGCTGACAGCATTAACAAGTAATTCTAAACAATTTATAATCCAAACAAATTCTCTCTTCCAGTCAAAATGGGATAAAAAATGCCATTTCATTTGACAAGCATAGAGTAAATATCTAGAGATATGAAATTGCCTGGGTTAGCATCTATAAATACTCTGTATGCAAAAAATGCATGCAATCACAGTACTACTTTATGCTTTACAGTATGTTTCTCCATTGCTACTGGGTGTTTCCTCAGTACCATTGTCCACTAATTCAGTTAATAGAGTTGGGTTTGATTTGGGTTTTTTTTTGGGGGGGGAGGGGGAGGCAGTATCCCAGGTCTTTCTCTAAGGAAGGTTTCCTTCTCTAAGAAAAGCTGCTCGCAAAAAGCTGAAGAGAAATGTCTGCAGCCACATCTGATTTCTGCCAGTGTTGGTGCTTGTGATGGATCTTCTGGAACACGTCTGCTGCATCCTTTGCATGTTGCAGCAGAAGGAGCTCTTTGGAAGCATAGCTTAGCTCCTTCTTCCTCTGCACATTTCACGCGTGGTGGGCAGCTGCTGTCCCTCTTCCTCTCAAGCCATCCCCACATCTGGACTCTCTGATGCATGCTGTGCCCCATGCCCACCTCCATACCTCTGTCTGCATGCATGGTTGGTGGTTTCACAAGCACTTCCCTTGCCTGCCTGCTGAGTCAATTGTGACTTGGTGCAGTGGTGAAATTTTGGTAGATAGGCTCCAAGTAAAGGGATTTTCCCTCTACCATCTCGTCAGGCTCAGAAACATTTTTGCTTGCATCTGACCATCTGTGTGGATGTTCCCTTGATGCAGTTATGGCAGAATGGGGACATTATTTCATAAGGCACACAGCTGTCTTAGGAAATAAGTTATAGAACACATCTCAGGGTGTGATTTAGGAGTTTTAGATGTGATGGAGAACCATGCATAGGTGGCTTATGTGATCTTTCTGTCTTCTCCTTGTATTTACTGTATAGCTTCCTAGTGACACCATATTTGGGAATTAGGATGTTCTAGATCACTTTGGAAAAACTGACATGACATGATGCACTACTGCTATTTTGGGTTTAGGGGGAGATGGAAAACAGGTACAGCCTTTGATATGTGTGTTTGTCTGTGCTTGGTAGCTCTGTGGCAGATCCACCTATTAGAAACAATTGAACTATATCTGACCTTGCAGCCCTCTCTCTTCTGTTTCCAGGCATATAGATTTTAGCCAGCAGGTCTCTGGTTAACCCCTCCTCACTGTTGTTTATTTCCTGCCACTCTGCAGACACACCACTGAGCATTAAGTATGTGAACTCAAAGACGCTCCCTCTCTCCTGTGCAGTCTTAATAGCAAACAGTCACGAGCTGGGCTTCTCCAGGCAGAATTTGTACCTAAGAGACATAGGTTTCAGGAGTATGCCCTTTCTCTCATCCTTTTCAGACTTCATTAAAAGCATCCACTTCAAGAAATTACAACTGTGTTTATTCAAGCTTTGAATTTGGAAGTCGTGCCGGGATCCCTGCCACGGCACGCTTGAACCGTGAAACCCAGGTCAGTTCCATTTTTTGGTTTTCATGTACTGGCACTGTGCTGCAGCTGTTTGAGCTACCATGTCTCTGTGGAAGCAATGCTTCTTTTAACATGCAGAAAACATCATATTTGATTTTATAACCTTTCCTCTTGCTGTAGGTTTCAGGGTTTTTTGTACTACTAAACAAAATGTCAGGGTGGCATGTCAGTGAACATAATGCATTCAAAAAGAATCATGCTGACAGGCTCGAAAACTAAATGCTCTCTTTTAAACAGGCAGGAACAGCTCTGATTTTCCTTCCTGCCCACCAGGCTATACTTGGACTTGAGAAGACAGCTGTGCTTCATCTCCCTGTTGCTCTGTCACTGTGACTGCTGGCTGTTGCACTATATAATGTGATCTTGGGCTGTGAGATATGACCAGTTTCAATCAATGTTCGCTGAGGTTGACTTTGTGACTCAAAGGCTACTGACTCAATAGCCCATTAGTTTTGTCAGTGAATCAACCCTTTCTCTCTGTTCAAGCCTTCTTTTGTGTTTAGGAGTTTGTGGGGTTTTTTGTATTGCTAGAGAGAAAGATGCTGGGTTGGATATTGCACTGCATGCAGCTGGAAGGGTGTTACTAGGTTTGTGTGAGGCACTTTCTGAAAAGTGCCTTATTTTTGTTAATAATTCTACTCTAGGTCTCAGATTCCAAATTCACAAAGAGTTTGCATTTCTGAAACTTCATGTGAGTAGTCTTTTACTCCAAGGTGGATTTGCAGAGGGAAAATCAAAGTTAACAAAATTTGGTACGTGCAATGTTTGTTTCCCCCAAATGTGCATTGGAAAACTCTGTTTGAAGGTACAGTACTGTTTGTTTGCTTATTGGGAAAAGATCTGGAGGCAGCAGTGCTTTATGCAAGGAAATTTGTTGGTGTTTGACTTGTGGTTCTGCCTTCCCTTTAATTCCTTGCCCTGATCCCTAGTGATTGTATGCTTTGATGTTGCTAGAGTGCTCTTGGACTAAGTGCTCCTCTCTGTGAAAGTTACGCTGCTGTCATTTTTGAATGTTTCATATAATGGGTGAAGAGTAATCTGGAATACACCCAAACATGGGCATTTCATCACCATGAAGCCTGCAGTTAGGGCTATTGTCCCATTCAGTCACCAAATAAGAGTCTGGAGAGCAAATACCATATCCAGCTCCACATCTTCTCTGGCTCTTCCATGGTATATTCAGTTCCTCTGCTTCTAAGCAAGTTTTCCTTCTTTCCAAATTTTTTCCTTTGTGTATTTGTTCCTTGTTTAGTTATTTTAGGTCAAATCTGCAACAGCTGAACAGAATGCATTAAAGGTAAAGGTCTGTGATTTTCCTGTGGCAGAAAAATTTGTATGAAAAGATAAACATCTTTTCGGGTATTGTATCAATGGGAAGATAGGTTCTGAGTGGCTGGAAATGTTGTAACTGCACCATTAATGTTTAATTACTATTGGCAGCCAAGAAGTGCCTTTCTGGATTAAGCAGACATTTAGCTTCTGAGATGTGCATAGGTGCAAGAAAGTGATAAAGCTCGTGAAACCGCACCTCTGGGAACATGTAATGGGATCTTTCCTGTGATATGCAAATTATTATGCCAAGTTGCTGTGTAAACAATTCATGGGAGATGTAATGAGAGGTAGTTAAATAACTGGATCACATATCAAAGATAAAATCCATCACTGGGAAGGGAAAAATGTGTTAAAATAGTAGTTTTGCTATTAGAAATAAATAAATAATGAACAAAAAAAGTCTTTGCCCAAAGCATATAGCAGCACTGAAGAGTAAATAGCAAATGATTTATCACAATTGTTGCAGTTCAGAGTAAACAAGCATTTAGGAAACCAGTGTGCACAGTTTGTGAAAACCAAGACTTTTCCTAGTACAAGTAGTCTAGCCAATTATGCTGATAGGTTTTTTTTTCATTTTTTTTTCTTTTTTTGGTAACTGAGAAAAAAGATTACTTCACAAATATTAATTTGGTTACTTTTCAGGCAGAAGATATGCACTGCTTACTTTTCAGTGATAAAACCAATCCTGTCATTTCTATTCTAGGCATGAGCAAAGATCGCAGGCAGCCCAGCAAAACGTATTTCAGGGTCATGTATAGCCATAGATCAATGAATGTGAGCAAACTTTATTGACACCAGCAGAAGCTGAGCTCATGCCTTCAGCCTGAGTTTCTAATTTTTCTATTTTACACTGTATGAGGAAAGGATTCCAGATAATAGCACTCCTCCAATAAATCAAAGATTACTCTTTCACAAATGATACTGAAGCCTTCATTGATTCTCTGTCCAACTTCACTGTTCTTCCACAGAGGTCAATTCCTGTAGCACTTGTCTTCCCTCAGCCTTTTCCTATATCTGCTGTTCATTTAGGCTCTGATGTAGCTCAGTTGAAGCCCAGTGAGAAGCCTCTTATCCCTCCTTAGTGAGAGCTGAAACATGTGCTGCAGTCCTAAGGGGCCAGCAGCAGAAAATTTAAGAAGGCAGCAGGAAATATTAAAGCATCAAGAGTCAAGGGAAATATTTTTGACCTGCGACTTTCTTTTGTTTTGCTCTGTAGCTGGAATGATGCTCTAGATAGAATTGTACAGTCACAATAAATAGATCCCACATTCAACAAATGTATTGAATTCTGTTCTATGTTTAATCACCAACAGAAACTATGTCAGATGATCTTCCACCAGGAACAATATCTCCTAATTAACAGTAATTAAGGTATATTGTAACTACAGGATATGAAACTAGATGGATCTGTCTCTTGACATTTCATGTTTGGTTTTTTTTTCCCTGCTAAGTCTCTCAATATGCTTCAATTAATGATAACAGAGGCCAGGCCATTCTCAGTGATGGATCTGCATATATGAATCTTAGTACCACTGAGATGAGATGAAGCATGAATCTTTCCATCATTAAACTCTCCTTAGAAACATGAATGAATTCCAATTAAACTGAATTTACTAGCACAAATGTTGATTATGAGGAAGCTAAGGGTCGAGGCTTGATTGCCTTATCCTGTAAAGTGCAAAAACCTGTGCCAGACATGACAGGAAAATCGGGTGGCCTGTCTGCAGAGTCTTCAGAAGTTCTGCAGCCTTTCATAGCAGGTGTGGCATTTCTTTTCATTCACTGAGAAGTCATACAAAACTGTTTTGTTCAGGCCCTATCTGAACAAGCAGATTTTTAATTTTAGTGCCCCAAAAAGGTTTTATCATCCAGAAAATTATTGCTTCTCTTTCTTCACTGTGGCAGATACCCAGTCTTCACCAACTGATAAGCATTTGGAGACCTAATCAGTAAACCTGAGGTATAGTCTTTGTATAGATAGCTTAACAATTAAGACATTTAAACTATTCCTGAATGAAAGGAAATTGCCAGCTTTAAAGAAAGAATTGCCTAGCTCAGGCATTTCTGGCCGTGTAATTAAACTAAATACGCTGCTTCCTTGCCCCTAGCCACAGTTGTCCCAAAGAAGATTAACAATGTTGAATTTCTACCCAGGCTGAAATCTTGTTTGTACCCTGAAATATGGACCCTGAAATAACATGGCAGTGCACTACAACTCCATTTGGTGACTCCTCCCAAACTCAGTGATGCTTCATTGTGTGCCAGTGATGCCCTTTGCAGTATCTCCAATCCATGGGACTCAGGGAGGAGTTCACTATTTGAAGATGAGTATAGCTGAAACCAGATTTCTGCAGAGTTTACTATGGTGTGGAGATATTTGTCTGAAGTAATCTATTAGACATCGTAGAACATATGCAATCAGAAGATTTTGCATAAAACACTGGGGAAAAAAAAGATGAAAAGCCTGTTTTCGATGCTGTTCCACTGAGCAACTCTATTATGATCTGGCCTTAATTTAAGTTATCTACTATATTTGTGATTGCACAACATAATCATGTTCCTGGGATTATTATTTTTTTCTGTTATATATTTTTAGCTACCTCAGTTCTCTGCAACTTCTTAAAGAAAATATTTCTTAGATTTATTTGAATTGTGTTCCCAAGGACAATTGTAATTCACGTTATCGGATTGAGAAATGGCATGATGACAAACTTTAGTTTTCTTTTAAGATACCAGTAAACATTTTTTTTTGAGTCTCATATTTTGCTTGCATCTTACGTGCCCACACTTGCTTGATCACATGAAGGAAATATTTTTGTACGCTGGTGCTATGCATGACTATGAAAGAAGCTGTAGATAGAACAAGATGAGATGCAGGCTGTAATTTACACCTGACAGAGTGTGAATTTCATTGCAAGTGCTTTTAAAGGAAACTTGCTATTTTCTCCACATTCAGATAAACAGTAATTCCGTAGGAAATTATGATAATTGGGGTTTTTTGTTTGTTTTGTTTATTCCGCTCTGCTTTAGTATTGAATTTTGTGGGGAAAGAATATTCCTCAACCTAATGCAATCTTGTGTTTTCTGCAGGCCCAGGTCATGGTCCTGTGATGCTGGACATACCCATTATCAGAGAACAGCCTGACTAGGCAAGATTAATAAAGTCTGGGATAAAGAAAGTGTAATCACACCATTTCATGGGTGGGGGATCAAGGTATAGATGGTTTAAATTACTTGTCAAAGGTGTGTTGCAGAGCTATATGAGGAACAGGAATCTCCTGGATCCCCATCAAGTTTCTTCTTCATTTCTAGAGAATTGAAGACCTGTATTTGTTTTGGCTGAATTGCAATTTGGATAGATTAGAGGCAGTAGGGCTCTATTAAGTCTTTCCCACCAAAAGAAATATTAGTAGGCAATTAAAAGAATAACAAATGGGACCCATTCAAAATGCTCCACTTGCCGTTGCTCTGAGCTTCAGGCAAGAAAGTGCATAGAGGTCATTTAACCTGACCACTTATATATCAGAAGCTGCTAGGGTCACACAGGCACTCCTAAATTAAACCATATATTTTAGACAGAAATATAGTGGTCTCAAAGCATTTTCCATTCAGACCATAAATTCCAAGGATAGGGCTTTGTCCTCTACATGTATCTGCTTTGCACTTTCTGTAGTATCATCTGGATAAACAAGAGCAGTTCATTCTCCTGTCAGTTTAATCTCTTGCATCATCACCGTTATTTTGATTAATTTGATGCCTCAGAGCTTTAAAGAACAAAGAAGCCATTAACAGCATGAGCAGAGATGGTGCCAATGAGGCCTGGACACTGACCCTGGCACTCGTTTCTCCTGTGTGCCAGAAGAGCGCCCTGCTGCTGTAGGGAGGGTAGTGAGTGGTGGCCATCCAGCTCCACTGGGGAAGCTGATGGAAACTGCTGCACCCCAGAGCCCTCTGCATGGGCCATGTCCTCTGCATTTTCAAGGGCTGAGTCAAGATTGACTCCAAGAGAGCATGGTACATAAATTTTCTGGATGACGATATAAACAAAGAAGTCAAAAGCCATGAGATACCATATTCATAGCTACAGGCCAAATGCTTTATTCATAATGTTGCAGTGAAAGTATTAACATTGCATTTGTTTAAAAAGTAACTAGGAGGCCATTTGTGACCCTCATAATACACATGTGGAGCAGTGCTCTGCTGGTTTACACTGGTTATGTTCTGCTTTATATTTTCCAGAGGGTCAATTTGCAAGGATCTTTACTGCTATTTATGAATATAAGTAACTAATTTACCAAAGTTTCACAAAGTAGCTTCATGGCTTCAGCTTCATGGTTAAAGGGTCCGCAAATCTTTTGGTCTGGTTGTTGACTTTGGGTTGTTTCTGATTGTACCTTGAAGGCTAGAAATACATTACTGTCATACAGATTACGGTAAAGTAAATACATTATTCTTGGTTTTGCTTTTGTTATTAGAAAATATTTATATAGTGCAGTAAATTGACATTGTACTTTACCAGCACAGATAAAGGCAAATTCTCTGCCCTGAAGAGCTTATAATTCAAATAAAAGAAGACAAACAAATGTCCAACACTTCTAAAAATGGTGGATTACAGGATTACTAACTATGTAAAAGAGTTGGAAAGGCTGCATGAAGAGAGAGAAGGATGCTACAATCATCATTATTCCTAGTTTTACAATACAGTGGCACCTTAAAAGCCTCAAATGGGATGAAAGCCTGGGTGCACAAGGGGCTATGCAGAAGCCTGCCAAGGGGGTGGCCTTGTCTCTGTGTCTTAGAGTGGTGCTGCCTTGCTGATATCCCTGCCTGGAAGGCACCTGGCTGAAGCCAGCATCAGTCCAATTACAGCACAAGGGATGCCACGTTTCAAGTAGTTTTTAACCCTGCCTGAGGGAAAATACACGTGA
This sequence comes from Urocynchramus pylzowi, assembly GCA_013397555.1. NCBI lineage: Eukaryota > Metazoa > Chordata > Aves > Passeriformes > Fringillidae > Urocynchramus > Urocynchramus pylzowi. Next base: position 2,138,775 of record VZRH01004719.1, on the reverse strand, counting down.
TTTCCTGCCCTGAAGAATTGTAACTGAAATTGAAGAAAAGGAATGCACATGCAAGAAGACATTTCAGGGAAAGGGGAGTGGAAGAATTGTTGACTAGGTAAAGGTACAGCAGGACCACCTGGAGGGAAGGAGGGCTTTTAGCATCATTAGATTCACCCTGAACTGCAGCTTCTTCACCTTCTGCATCCTGACCCCCTGACAGCTAGTTACAAGGCAGAAGCATCAAAATAATTTTTGTTGCCTGATCATAGTTGAAGCACACATAGTAGCTGCTATTTTCCTGATCTGACCTCATGTTAACTGTGGAATTGCTTCTCCCTCAGTGCCCACAGAGTATGTGATAATCCTAAATTTATGTAACTTGCTAGTGATCCCATAAACAACTGTTTAGAAAGCAGGCAAAATTCCTGGCTCTGCTTAGTGACTTAATTCAGCCTCTGAGGAAAGCTAATGGGTGTGTGGTAGCACAAAGACCCTGGAAGCTCTGCTCCGTCCTGTGGGAGGTGGAAAATATTCATCATTTCCCTCATTTGTCTACGGCAAACTACCTCGTAAATCAGAAAGGACAGAGGGGAAACTCCCTGTAGCTGTCCTCACCTCTGGTTCAAAAGCAGATGCTGTCCCCAAATATGGCAGGATTGATGAATAAAGCCAGGAGCAGCCTTGGCAAGGCTGGTGGGCAGAAACAAGGGACTGTGATAGCCCAGAGGTGTGCGTGATTTACACTGATCTTTAAAATGGGAATTGCAAGGAGCAAGGAAGTTAAGTGTCTGGTAAAGAAATGGGGCCGAGGAGATGGGATTCATCATTTGGAAGTAGGAAGAAAAGGTCCAGGATGAATTTTCTCTCCAGAGAAAAGGTAGATATAGGGCATCACAGTTGGAAATGTGTTAGAGTGGGCAGCTCCCGCTGTCAAACACTAATAGTTATATGTTGGCATACTCACTGGGGATGGGCAGAAAAATAATCAGAAAGACAACCATCTCTCTCTCTCTAATTTGTATGTATCTATATCTGGGGACATTCTCATCAGCTATTGCAAACTGAGTCGTGCTTTCTGTTCTCCTGCAGCTCACTGTGCCAGAGTTATCAGGCAAAGGACAGGAGTGGGAGCCAAGTCCCTCAGGACTGAGTGTCTTGCTGGGATTCATATGGCATGCAGGTAGCAGAGTGACAACTGAGCTCCCAAGGCACAGTTTGCTCAGCCCAGCACATCTCATCCCATGGGTGTCTGACAAAACAGATGTTCATATCCAAAACTGCAGCCTAGAATTCCAGCCAGGGGAGTGAGGTGTGCACCTCCAAGGTGAGCTTCACTGCCTGGCAAGGTAGGCATCTGAAACAGGCTGGCAGGAGTATCTGTTTCTCCCCATTGGCAATGACTACGGTAAGAAAGCTCAAGCATAGATGCCTACATTGGCAGAATTTAGGTGAGGTGAATCCCTGCTTTCCCTAATATAAGAGCAAAGTGTAATAAACAGGAATGTCTTGGCTGTGAAGAGATATTTGGGTGAGAGAATGGCCCATGGCAGATTAAGGCAAGAAGTGTGCCTACGTTGTAGGGGGAGTGTGGAGTCAATGGATGGAAACAAAATAATGCAAAGAAAAGCAAGAAAAAGTGTTATGAGGTAAGTGGAGAACAGGAGGTATACTAAGAGGGATGGAAGGATTGCAAGATAAATGAGCCCAGGGAGCACACTGGCAATTTAGAGCTTGTAGCTGGAGAAAATATCCTGTGTGTGATGTGCTAAAAGGGGATGGCAGCTTTCAGAGTGAGGACAGATGTAAGCTGATAGAAGAGATAGTGTTTTTTTCTCTTCAGCAAAATTTATCACCAGAAACCTTGAATTAAAACAAACAAAACAAAGCTAAATCTCTTTTCCAGGTTTTCACTGAACAGCCATCACTGAGAGAATACTTGATGGTATTGCTTTAAGTTTTTATCAATATGACTATAGATTGATTTAATATTCTGCAAAAAGTGCTCTGCAGATCACCCTTGCACTTAACCAAGGACACTTAGATGTCACCTCTTGCCATAATTTGACCCAATGATAAAAGTGTATTTTAAAAATATGAAAATAGTTTGACTGACAGGTTTAGGGTTCTTTCCCCTGATGAATGTCTGCCTGAAAAGACAGGCTGCCTAAACTCCAGGACTTCAATTATACAGACTTTGAAGGAGAAATAAAATGATAATGAATGCATTTTAGAAACTTCTAAAAAGTTGCTTAAAATAGTCTTTCCATGCATAATGTTACCATGTGAAACTCAACTGTATCCTGGTCTTCTGGGACTAGGAGTCTGTGTTCATTTGGAAATTCAATAGCAAGGCACCCCTGCCTCTGATGGTCCGTAGGATACAGTCCCTGGGGCTCTGCCACAGACAGGGCTTACCTGTCAAGCTGTTCATTTTTCAGGAGGTGACATGGGAATGATTTCACTTTAGATTAGCCAGGAAGCTAAAATACTTGCTCTGGAAATGTGTCCCAGCTTGCTTTGGTCTCTTTTTTTTCCCCTTTTGTCTTAGTTTTTCTTTAAGAGCACTCAACCAAACAATCCTTTGTATTTCAGCTACTTGATGTAGGTTTAGTAAACATGAAGCAAGAACATTGTGTGTGGTACAGTGAGTGAGAGAAGATATTTGGTAGGTGTGGTGCATTTATATAGGTATTCTTTCAGGCCCAAAAAGATAAGAAATAGCATGTATACCCCATATGACTGCCCCAGGTATTTATGGCATCAAGAAAGCATTCCAGCACCTCTCATTTCAGTATTCAGCCTTTCAATGAAGTTGCTGAAGTGTCTTTGTTCAAAATCTTCTTCAAATTATAACCCTTTTGTCTGAAATACAGTGGTGTGGGATGTCATGTTTCTAAAATAATCACTGGCCTTTAGTAGCAAGTAGTGTGATAAAAGGCTTGCTATTAAAATACTGCTGTAAATAATTAAAATATTTCAGAATATTTTGTTGTTGTTAAATATAAATTAAGTTAAAATGCAGCATTTAAAGAAAGGATTGTCCTAATTTAGTCAGTAAGTCACTGTTCTTTTAAATGGGAAGCAAGTGAGTCACAATTGCAAGCCATCTTGGCAGGGTGAAAAACAGAGATGCAATCATCAATTCACAACAGTGTTTTGTGTTCAAGGAATAATCAGACCTGTTTTTATCAAGGCTGTGCTGCATTGCTAGCCAGCAATATGGGTTTTTTTTTCCTGTTCCAGATGATTTTGGAACTGCATATGCTTTTTCAGTAAGTAAGTGGACTTCTATAGTGCTTTGCTTAATGTGCCTCCAGATTCTGTTATTTATAGACTTCAGCATAATCAGACTGCAGCTGCTAAAATACATGCAAAACAAAAAGCACATTTGTAACCTGTTAAGGCTTTGCTCTGAGATGCCAGTAAAGTCTGGGATTTACCATGAAATATTACCTAGTGACCTTTCAAGGAGCATCACCAGAGAATACCTGTTTATCTTGGAGACCTCTGTTTTATTTTTCTTTCTCTGTTGAAATCTTGCAGTGTTCTGCTTTCCAAGGGAAGTCTGGCCTTTGTGTGTACCATGTGTTATCTTCAAGACGTGCTGGGACAGTGGATTTAAGTAATGCAGCATCTCAAATGAGCAGTTCTTCCAGAAAATATGTTTTGTAAAGATTGCCTTTGTTGAATATAGAGGGAAACTGTAAATATATTGTGATTTTTCTCTAAGTTGTCCTAGTCCTATCAGTATGGACATGATTTACTCATTAACTGTTTTTTCAGTGAAAATTGGTGGAAAGGATCCCTTGCAATCATGGGAGAACCTACATATTCGGTTTACATAGTTAAAAGTGAAAGGTCTTAATGCACCAGCACATATGTTATGAGTTTATAAGATGACAATGTAGGTTTTTAGTGGCACAATACAGAATGAACAAAGGTGTTTTAAATCATTCATAAGACAAAAAATGGGAAAGATTGTGTGAGTGAACACAAAACCAGAGCTCTTATTTAGGCTCTGAGGGAGCTTATCTTCCCTAGCTTGTGCCTAATGAAGCTGTTTTCTTAAGAAAAGTGTTGGTTCCTGCGGAATTAATCTTTGCTTTCAAAGGCCTCCTGTAAGAGGGAGATGTGGCAGGAAAATCCATGTAAACAGGGTGACTGGAGCTGCTGGAGACCAGCTGGTCTTTGCCGTAGAGCTGCAGGGAGGTGAAGCATACAGTAGATGCCTAAGTTAGAATCCCCTCCCAGAAAAAAAGATTTTGTTCCAAAAAAGCTTGGTACCGAATGTAATTTTTTACTTGCTGTATTAAATACCTTTTTGCAAATTGTTGCAAGAAACGTGTTTTCCTTCCATTCATTTTGATATTTTGAATTCAGTTGACATTTTCTAGGTGTTAACATACCATTCCCTTGCAAAACAATGCCTCTTCTTGTAACACTGCATATGCAATAATATCAAAAATATTTTTAAAAGCCATCTTTGGAATCACAAAGGAGATGCTCTTTTTTTCATGTATCCCAGGTAGGATGGCTATGGCACAAAAATGTTGTTTTCATTGTTGCTAGTCCGATCTTTCTTCTTCTTCGTAAGATGGTAGGGAAATGAACAGTGACTTACAGCATATCCTTGTCTAGCTTTTCTTTCTATTTTACCTTCTTTACTGTGAGTCCTGTATGCAGCTGGAGAAACAAAAACACTGGGAAGAATCAGTACAAAACCCTCAAACACTCGATATATTTTAGAAGACAGCTGGAGGTAGCCTGATAAATGACCTGTACTTTGGCAGGTCAGGTGGAGTGTGACCAACCTAATGACCACTGTCCTGTGAATCACAGTGAATAGTAACAAACACTTTGAAATTGCCATTCTTTTAAGAACTGGAAAACTTGCCTAGATGTAACAGTTCACAAGATTCCACGTTGTTCCTTTCCATCTGTGTTTCCTCAAGAATCAGCACCAATAGCATTTAATGACTTTGTGACTTGTACTCCCAGGTTTCAAAAGGTTGATGCTATCAGTTTTTTCCTTGAAGGATTAGTGGTCACAAAAATTAGACAAAGAGCTGAAATGACTGAAGGTCACTCAGCAGGTCAGTGTCAGAGTTGGGCAGAGAACCTCCTTCTTGCATCCCAGGTCTGGCTGCTGACCCAGGCACTCCACAGAGCCTCGTTACAGTGGTGCATTTAATCAGCTTCACTCTGTGTTGTAACTCATTGTGGTATTATGGATATCTAAAGGGTAGGATTTTAACTTCACAATCTGCTGTTATTGAATTAGTTTTATGTTGTGTTAATTTCTTTGTCTCATGGCATTCATTGCCTGTGATAATTGATGCACAATATATAACCGACTTCTGTATTCATTTGGGTAACTGCATTTAATTGCCTGGTATAAAATATGTGCACTAAGTACAATCTGCTGTGACTGCTATGACTGAGAAGTGCTCATTGGTATGGACTTGAGGGTGCTTTATCTTCCTGACAACCTGTCTGAGGGAAGTCTAAATGTCTCTTGCAATTCACTGTCCAAGGATTGGTACTTGCATCGTGTCTGCAAAAAGAGAGACCACCACAAAAGTATAATGTGAAATCGCTTTACAAAATATTTGGCATCAAAATTTTGTTAATCAGAAGTTCTCAAATCAGGAAGTTTTTATTAAAGTCCCTGCATCTCCCAAACATCAAGGAATAGCAGGGCCCAGAATATTTTATACATTTTCTCCTGTAAATCAGGATTATGGCTTTATTTGCTTCTGAAGTTACTCCCCTGGAATAGAGCTACTCCCATGCACAAGGGTTTATAAAAACAGACTTCTTTTACATATATCTTCAGGTCATTAATGCCCAGAGGAGTATTAGTGAATTGTAAATCAGGAATGCTCTCTAAAGGTGTGATGTCAGTGAAATGGTGTTGGTTAATGTCTGCTCAGGTTACACAAGATCCCTGCATAAGCTTACACTTTCTTGCCTGTTTAACAAGTAACAGTGATTCAATTTATTATTAAGAAAGCAAGAATCTTTGCTAGTAATGTATTTCTCATCAAACTTAGGATCTTGCTTTTTACATGACTTAGACAGTGGGTTTGTTTGTTTTCCTTGCTTGTTTTATTTCCAGTGTCATGAAGGGTATAATAGTGCAGTGTCTGAGCTACACAAAGAAATGCTGAAATTTGCCCAAAGCTGATTTTATTTTAAGCATTAATGAAACCTTCTCTATACAAATTTTCAGAAGTTTTTAAACAAAAGCTAATGTTTGAGTCTAAATCATGTATGTAATGCCTGTGAGACTATTTTAGCCATATTATGTTGCTCTGTCTTGATGTAACCACTGAGTTGTCACTAGAAGGGATGTTCACAATTAGTATTTTTCTTTTTAAAAGAGCTAGTTTCTACAGTCTGTGTCCTTCAGGATGGAGCATTAGTTCTGCCTACAGCTTAGTGCAAATTATTCAGCGTTCATAGGTTCGTTTATGCTTGTTATTCAGCTCTCTTCCACTGACAAAATAGCCTGCAGCAGTTCTTGGTTAGATAGAACTAGTTCCACTTTAGGCTCCTCACGTTCTCTTTTATGGCTTTTCCCCTGGTTCACCCTGCACTGCATCCAGGTACTTCAGATGAAACAGTAGACCTGGTGGTCAGAGAGAAAGCAAAGCTGCCCAGAGCCAGGGTGGGCTACAAGAGTGTGTTTTGATGGGGCAGACCTGGTGGTGCAGTGCACCTTGAGTTTCACCAATTCAGCCTATTGGTTCTGCTTTCGTTCATATTCATGGTGTTGTATTTTTCTTCCTCTGCAAGGACTTTAACAAATACTTGTAGATATTTCATGAAAGTATACCAGAATTTGAAATATGCGAATATGTCAGAAGGCAAACACCAAAAAGTCATTCCCAGTAGACTGAGATCTGATCCTGCATTTCTGGTAGAACTGGGGCAACTGCAGTGTGGGCTTGGGCAGAAGAGAGTGTAGCATTCAGCAGCAGAGCTGTGGCCTGGTACACACTTCACCAAGCAGCAAAACATAGGCAAGGGGGACGGCAGAGAGAGTCCAAAACCCATTTTCTTCCTCTTATCCCAGCAATCCATGCCTATCTGAGATGCCTTTGCCCCAAAACCATGGGGCAGTACCTCCTTCCTCCCCATTAGCCGTGGTGATGCTTTATGGGGACAAGCAAGTAGCACACAGCAAGGTATGAAGAGGCATTTCATCACCGTTGGTTTTTAAATGCTCCTTTCTTCAAGGCAACAAGGCTGCTGGTCAGGGGAAGAGGTGAACCACTCTCATCTGGGCTATTCAGCATATATTTGTAAATTGGGATTGATTTGGCAGTGATTCATAAAGAGCAAGGAGGGCTGTACTGAGTAAGAAATAACTTATTGACAGGGAATAATTCAACCAGCCCTAACCTCAAAGCAGATGTTTGTGGTCAGAAGTTTATAGCCTCAGTGGAAAGGGCTAAGTACAAGTTTAAAGAGCTGAACAGGAGACACCCTGTTTTTAAAAACTTGACATAAATCTTGGCTGCCTTGCCTTATGTTAGTCACATTCCCTGCAGAGGACTTCCATTCAGTTTTTGTTTGCTGTTTACAGATGTTATTTAAAAGCTAATTTTATGATAAAAATACTTTATGTTATGTATAATGAATAGTGGAGATCAAATAAGAATTGGAATTGCAAATTCAAATATTAAGGGTTGATAAATATTGACTTTTAAGTAGACACACTGTAGATTTGAACAAAATGCTTTTTAGGCCTAGTATACTGGTTATTTGTAAATTAAAACATACAAAAAATTGCAGACCATTTTCTGAGCCTGACTCTTTGCTTTTACAGCCATTGATTTTGTCATGTTCTTATGAAATGATGTGTACAGTGTCATGGAACTAAAACATAAAACTTTCTGTCTTGTAATTTATGCACATGAAATGAAAAAAAGAAAAGTGTGGGAGGTACTAAGCTAAAATGTAGTGTAATTATGTTAATTGTGTCTTTTCTAAAGATGAGTCCTTAGGGTCTGCATGTTGGAAACCTCCTAATTATGGTCTTTCAAGTAGTTTTTTAAAGTCAGCACAGCTATTCCTGGGCTGAACAAGTCACCAAGATTCACCTGCACAGTGCTAATAACCTCCCTGAACACTTGTAAGCTTCTGGCCAGTTGCTGGCCCCAACTGGTACCCAACACCCTGGATCAGACCCCTTAGGCTACTGGACAGGCAAAAACATGAAAGTGGTCCTTCTTAACCCACAGTCCCGTGTGTCTGGTGCACAAAGAGTAGCTTGGGCTTGTGTATGGGATCATCCTCAGCCCAGTGTTTTCTGTCCCTTCTGGAATTGCTGGGAGCTCACAGACTTGGCCCACACCTCTTACCTGTCACCTATTCAGCCTCCTTTCCAATGAGCAATACACTAACATGGTGAGCCTCCCAAGCAACGACAGCAACAGCAAGAAGTTGCCCTTATGTAAAATTCATGGCCTGACAGACACCTGATGAGAGCAATGTGTTTTAGCTAGAAACAGATACTGCACTTTTGCTTAGAGCTAAGTAACCTCTGTGAGCCAAGAGTGCAGTGTTAGTTAAGGAGCAGGCATCTTCCTCAGCTTTGTTAGGTTTTCTTTGCCACATCTCTGCAGGCTCCATTCTGTAAGTCATTGCATAGTGTTTTCTTTCCTCTTTCCATCTCAGAGCAGACGACTATTTCCTTGAAACTTGCAACACCAGTTAATTGTTAACAGTTAAAAAAAAAAAATCATATTCATCCCTTAATATGTTCTTTCAGCTGATGCCTTCATGCCGAGGAGGCTGTGTAGCTACTGATAAGACCTAATTTGTGAAGGGCTTTTCAGCGGCCTGACGGGTTCATACGTGGTACTGTTTGTTCAGCAGGCCAGGAGGGGCCTTTGCTGGAATGCCTCTACAGAGGCTGTGAAATGTGTGCACAGAGGCTGGGGCTGCTGATCCAGAGTGGGGGGCAGGAGCTTCAAGTGCCTCCCAAAGAGGTCTGTCTGTTGTTGTGTTCTGACTGTGGCACTTGGAGTTGATTTCCATTTTTTCTCTTTCAGAGCCTAATGAGCTGTGTGAGGGCCCTGTGCTTGGTGATATCCCATCTCAAGATGCTGCTAATACAGTAGCTAATTATTCCTAACTGAAGAAGTCAAACAGAAGAAAAAGGATCCAGGGAAAAGCAATGGCTGCCGGTAAATATCTCAGGTCTGCAAAGGCCATAAAAAAATAACTGGAAATAACTGATTTCATGTGTGACTGGGGAGGGGAGAAGCAAAAATGTGTGATCACATCTTGTGTCTGGTGTTTCAGTATCAGAAAGGTGCCATCCCTTAACTACCCCAACCACTCTCCCCCATGGAAGGAAGATCCATACGTGGGCTCAGTCTATTTTGACCATACTCATAATATTTCTCTTTTGGTTTTAGAACAAAACTTGCTATAGTAAATGGAATTTGTTTGATCTCTTTTTAGTTAGGGAATAATGTATTCTTAAATCTTTTACAAAATAAAAAATTGCACCTTATTGAAAACAGTTCTTTTTTTGGGGTGTGCTTGGTTCTCACAGGTTTCAGGCAAGTTCAACAACTATTTATGTGTAATTAAGTTCTATCAGAGTGTTGCAGGGTAATTTATTCAGGTTGGGAGAGGCCTCACTAGGTCTCCAATCCAACCTCCTCTTTAAAGCAGGTCCAGAGATAAGGTCAGACCAGCTGTTCAGGGCTTTACACTGTTGAGTCTTGAAAGGTGCCAGGGATGGTGACTGCACAACCTATTCTACTTCTTGACTATCCTCATAGTGAAATAGTTTTCTCTTTTCCTTGTACCATTTTACATCTGTTCAATGTTTCCAATGCCTTTGTGCTCTATTATACAATACCAAGAACTGTTACCAATGATCTAAAGGTGAGTCATAATTAAGAAACAAAACAAACCCAAAATAAACAGTGGTTGTGACACCTCATTCTCACTGAAAGATTTGGTTAAAAATTGTGGTGCATTGGCTTTTCTACTTACAGCATGTTTACTTTCTTGCAGCAGCTGATGGTTTGGGAAGTATAGCTATAGATACCACGCAGCTTAACATGTCAGTCACTGATCCCACGGCTTGGGCTACAGCTATGAATAATCTGGGGATGGTTCCAGTAGGGCTAGCAGGACAACAGCTTGTGACAGGTAAGATTTTTCTTTTTTTAAAAACATCGCTTGCACCAGTCATGAATTCTTTGTGTCCTTTGAAAAATATATGGAATGTTTTCCGAGGATATTACATTTTTATGTTCTGAAAACATCACCTATGATTAATATTGCATACTGTGTATTAGTCTCTTCTTGTAGTAGGTATGTAATCCATATTATATTTTAACCTTGTGAAAAACTAAAACTCTCAGGGGAAACTGAACAGCTGAACCATCAATCTTTATCCTGGGTCAAGACTAGGAGGCAAGTCATGTAAGAGGAACATTTGTTTTTGTTTCTCTGTTCAAGCAGGATGTCTTGAGGTTCTGCCAAGGAATACCCTGGGCTGAGAACTCTTGACTGGAGATTTTGGAGTTGTGTTAATTGGGCAGAAAATCATGAAGCCTGTCCAGTTCATATGCTCAGTTGATATTAGTGAAGTGAAGCTTTCCTGCCAGGTGTGTGCTTATTTACTTTCTGACTGGTTCCATAAAACTGAATGTCAAGAGATTGTTCTTGTTAGACTTTGTCATTTACTTCCCAATCATAGTTTAAGAGAGTGTTGCAAGATATCACTTACTGTAACACCCACAAAAACAGTATTTTGAAACCAGCAATATTTTACAGATAAGACTGGGCATAGCAGACTTTGTTGTCAACAGCAGAGGCCAAATTAGTTGGAAACATTAAAACTTCTTTGCTCCTGTGATGTAGAGAAGAATTCTTTATATATGGGTGGGTGCCTTCTAGATACAAGCCACATGCTAGGCATATGACAGATTCCCTCTGGAAGCTGCACTGCCACTTCAGCTTAAGAGGAGCTGTGTAATATCTGTATCAGAGCAGCATCCTATCATGTCTGCACCTTTCCACATCGATGTGGATGCAGTGAGCCAGGTAATGATGTAAATCACTCTGCTTGCCTCACCAGGGATGCCTGATGATTAATTTTGGCCAAATATGCCCCCTCCTGACACTGGGAACTGAGTGGAGTTGTGTTCACAGCTGATGGTCTGGCTCCGAATTACCTGTTTTACAGGCTGGTACACTAAGCTGCAAGAAGGCTGATTTATAACGAATCAGTCTCAAGCAGAGAGCTGAGCTGGTGGAGGCTGTGAACTGATTGGTGATCTCCAGCTTTAACCCCATGCTCCTGATTAAAAGAAACAAGCAAAGCCATCCACTCCCTGGGATCCAATTCTCTTCAATGCTTCTGTCAATGACCTGGATGCAGAAGCTGAGTCCACACTAAGTTTACTGATGATACTGAATAAAAGAGAAGCTGTTGATTCTCTGGTGGGAAGACTGGCCTAATAAGGAGTCTGGCTGGATTACAGGGCTGGCCAATCACCAACTGTGTGATGTTTAATCAGGACAAATGCCACATTCTGCACCTGGGACTATGTAATCCTGGATGTATGAGTGGACTGGGAGAGAAGAGGCTGGAATGCAGCCCTGCAGAAAGAATCTGCTGGGTTTTGTTGATGGAAAGCTCAGAATCAGTCAGTAATAATGTGTCCTGGTGGCCAAAAGGGCCAACCTGGGTTGCATTAGGTGCAATGTAACTAACCACTCAAAAGAAGCATTTATCCCACTTTTCTCAGCTTTGGTGCAGCCTCACCATGAGAGCTGTGTGTGGTAAGAGTCATATGAAAAATAAGAGAGAGATGAGTGTGTTCAAGGGAAGGCAACTAAGATGATGAAAGGAGTTAGAGGGCAAGGCTTGTGAGGAGCAGCTGTGGATACTAGGTTTGCTCAGCTTAGAGAAGAGGAGGCTGAGGAGCTGCTGCCTACAACATCCTAATGAAGGTGAGTGCAGACGGTGATGCTTATCTCTTCTCTCTGGTGTCTGGTGATAGGATGTGAGGGAATGACTTAAAGCTGCATCAGGGGATGTTCAGATTTGTTATTAGGAAGAAGTTCTTCTCTGTGAGGGTGGTCAAGCACTGGAACAAGCTACTCAGGGATGTGGGCATGGCCTGTTGTTCAAGAAGTGTTTCGACAACACTCTTGGATACATGCTATAATTTGTACCATGTGGAGTTAGGAGCTGGACTTGATCATTGCGAGTCTCTTCCAACTCAAAATATTTAATGATTCTATGTGTTGATGGGGAAACAACTTTTTCCATTTTCCAGTGGGGATTTGCCTACAGATGTTGTGCTCAACTTGAACGTGATTACCTCCAACCTGAAAATAGTCACATGTCAAAATCACCTTCTGCTGCTTTAATTTATAATGATCTTAGTTGCATATGCTGTGGAAGTTTGCCCTGCCTTTTTGTTTTGCTCTATTCTGTCTCTTCAGTTCCAGTGTAAATTTTGTCCTCAGATGTGCTGAGCAATCCCTACATGGCAGCCTCATCTCAGGCACAGTGCTTCTCCCCACAAGGGGAGTATCTTGTACTAGATCCTGGAGTATCTATCTCCAGTATCTTATACCATTGGCAGCCCCCTGCTGTAATTTCCATAATTATGTGTATCACGTATTGTAAAGATGTTGTACAAGTCAGTTCATGTTTGTTCAGCATTTTCAATGTACCATTGAAAGGTGCCATAAGTAATAAATATTAATTACTGAAGTGCTGCCTGATTTCTCTGCAGGTGCAGAATAACTTCTTTCCTTTCCCTTTCCCTTTCCCTTTCCCTTTCCCTTTCCCTTTCCCTTTCCCTTTCCCTTTCCCTTTCCTTTCCTTTGTTTTTCTTTGTTTTAGACTCCTTTGTATTTTCAAGGTAAATAGGTGCTTTGACGCTTCATTTTATTTCCCTAAGACTCTTAAGTTGTTGACACATTTTTTTTATTGCAGATCCCTAATAGCAAAACTTCAGTTTGCCATACTTGTAGATTTATTTGCTCTAATATATTTATCTGTGTTCAGTGAGGGTTTACATCATATATTCAACCAAATATTTAACTACTCCCTAGCTATTTCCAGCTTTTTCATTTTTTTTGCTATTAAACCTAGTAATGAAATCAGCTTTGTCAGCAGTCACATGCTGCTTTTGCTGCTGTCATCTGTTACATTTCTCTGTGATGAAAATGACACAACCATGTCCCAGTGCTAACTATTTGTGCATCTTTAAAATTTTATGGGTTTTTTTGGGGAGAGGGTTTGTTTTGGTTTTTTTGGTTGGTTGGTTTTTGAATTTTTTTGTTTTTTGTCCCCAGCCTTGTTGATAGCAGTGAGTGCTAGGAAAGCAGTGAGTAGTTTAGATTAATCTTGGAGAGACTATGATCTTTACATAACCTGCCATAGTCTGAAATGTGGTGTATGGTATTCACCTGTATCCTGACACATGTCTTAGTCCTCTGGTCTATCAGTGCTCAAAGGACTTATGCATTCATGGCCTTTCCTTCCCCACACTGACCAGTTCCTGATTGCTGTGCAGGGCATTTTTGTTCTCATATGTATAGAGTCCATACTTTTTTTCTCATATGTATAGAGTGAACTACTAAGTCTTTTTAGAGGTTTCTCAAGACTTTTTTCTCCCGAGCAGTTCTTAGCTTCACTGCTGTGTAACCCACTGGGATGCCTGCCTTGTAACAGTTATGCTCCCCAGTTTGCAATCTGTGAAACCCTTGTCTAGCTCAAGAGTTTGCTAAAATGACAACTAAAGCTTCTGCAACATCTGGCCGATATTCTTCTCTCAGCCTGGGATGACAGCTCTCTGATCTTGGTAACTAATCAATTTTAAGCACTGCTAACCTTTTAATACCAGTTTAGGTGATATCTGCACTCTGTTTAATTCCTTATCTCCCAGTGCTGTAAAACTGGGTTTTTGATCTGGGCAAATGTCAGAACCTTTCATTTATAAAGATGGGTTTCTGTTAACAGTTAAATAATATCTCTCATGTGTCGATATATATTTTGCTTACACTTATAGTTATTCAGAAAGCTTACTTTTTCCATGTATTTGGCTGCTGCATTGCATATACACTAGTATATGCCTTTATAAATTATATATACATAATTCATACAATAAACTGTAGTTTAATAAAACATTAGTTAAAGTGTTAAAGATTAATGTGTAATGGTTATGGGTGAAAAGTATTTTCAGACTAAATTTCACCTTTCAGCAGGTTATAATTTCTTAAAAAAATGTACCTTTTAGGCTGAATTTTCTCATGGTTGCTTTTAGCCCAGAGGAAAGAAAAGATCTGGAAAAGTTGAAGGAAATCTGTTAAACTGCTTTTGAATTATCCAGGCCTTAAAATTGCTGTTTTCTATGCTTTGAGACTCTGAGAAAAATGGTCAGGTGAGAGGGGAAGGTAAGTTTGTAGTTCATCTTTTTTGAGAACTAAATCCTCTTTTTGCACTCAGCAACTCTGATTCAAGCACATCTTTCAAGTGCATTCAAGTCTGCTGTTTTTTTAGATTCTAGGAGTAGAAGAAATACTCAGTGACCTAAACCAACTGAGAATGTTTTATTTTGCTTTTGCACTGGTACTTTTTAAAGGCAATTTTGACATTCCTAGATTTAGAGTTCTTGCACTTTCTTTTATTTCAGCAAATGCCATCAGGTCACCTGTTTTCTAAGGGAAGATATCCTGCTGAGAAAATTATTTACTTCTCTGGTTCAGTTCAGTTCTCCTTTCACTAATTAACCAGTGCTCTGAGAAACAGGAAGCAATTTTGAGGCACTTTCCTCCAGATGACCTAAACATTTGTGAGTCAAAAATAGTGTATGTCAAAAAGTTCCCCAGTACAAATGAACCTGAAGAGTGGTACACAAGTGGTAATTCATTTAGCCTTTATGTTGAGCTCATGCCCTGTGACGCATATTTGTGCTCTTACAGAGTAAAATAACAAACCACAAGGGCAGACATCCAAGATGAAAGTTAGAGGTCTGCCTGGAAGTCAAGGGTATGTCTGAAAACTGATGCCTTCTGCTTATTTACAGAATAATTATTAAGGCACATTGTTCCGTAGGAGTCTGGCCAATATGCCTCAGCCTCAAGATGCTAAGATTTTCAGTGACACCCAGTTTTTGTATTTTTTTTTTCCTGAAGATAGTCTTTGACTTCTTGTACAAAATCCTAGTGAAATCAGAGACTAGGAACCTTTGAAGCCTAACATCTTGCTTACCAAAAGATACAGAAAAGAACACCATTTTTGTGGCTTCGGGCATGTATTTTTTAGACACTAGAGGTTGTGAATTATTAGGCACTTACATCAACCTTTCTGTTTTTCCATTTGTCCCTGCTTTTCCCACACACTTGTCTTTTGACCTGATTTCAGTGAAACATAGGAGCTGTCAGTTCCAATCAGGTCACCTCGCTCAGGATTGTGCTTTTGACAGTGTTGGGTACCAGATACTTCATAAGGAGAGATCCACAAGGCAAATCAGTGCTGAAATGCTGATCTCTCCGATGTGCTCTCCTCTTGATCATTAATAAATAGGATGAGGTTCCCCAAACTAGAAGTTACCTATCTAAATCAAGTCATAACTCATGAAAACTTCATTTTTGGAAGCAATACCCACTACATAGTTACAATCCTGAAACTGCAACCCCAGACATACATTTTAATAACAGAAAGATTTGTAAAATTTTGATCTAGAGACTCTGAATGTCAAGACACAGGGTTAAATGTCCTTCCCGGAGTTTTATTAGCTTGAGGCCTGAAAGTGTTTGGAGTCCTAATATTCAGACTATTCTTCTTCAGAATGAGGACTGTAACTACAGGCAATCACTATATTCAGATTCCAGGCATGCTTTATTAATTATTGTTCACTGCAGGTCGTAATATGCTGACTAAATTGTAAACATATTCCTCACTGTTCTGGTTGTGTACCATTTTTGTAACGTTAATGAAGAAAAATCAAATCAAGTATAAAATCAAGATATATTTGATTATATTCAGCAGCTCCCCAAAGAAAGACTGTACAGTGCTGAAGATTTCAGGAAGTCAGCTGGCCGGAGGATTTTCCCAAATCTCATGAGTATACGTCTTCTCTTTGGCCTCTCCTTTACTGAAGGCTTAGAGCCACTGGTAGCCATCTGGCAGTCTCATTTCACTCTACCCCTGCTACCCTGTTACCTATTAAAGCTTCCTTTTTCTACACTCCATTGCTTAGCCACTAATCCAATGTGCTGATGAGTCCGTAACTCAAATCATCTAAGAGAATGCCTAACAAAACACAGCTTCCTTTTCTGTAATTAACACTTAACTCCTGCTATCTCATTATAGTCTATCCACAAAAATTTTGAAGTGAGTCACTTGTATAATGAGCTGAAGATAGTCACTTTTCCAAAGAAAAAAATGCTTGAGGATCTGTAATTTGTGACTGAATTTTGGCACTCTCCAGATGTAAGCTTTGATGTGCACAGGCAGCTGTTTGAGGCACTCCTCAAGCTCAGGTTCCCCTGCCTGTGAAAGCTGCAGACCACAAGAGCTGAAGAGTTCAGCCACCCCATGGCACAGTAGCATTCAGTGTCTTTACCCCTGTTCTGAATGCTGCACTGGCTTGACATCTGGCAGTAAAAAAGATATCCAAAATCTTAATAAAATCCACAGCTTTCTGCAGATTTTACAACCCTCTCAAGGTTACAAGGTATCTTCTGAAGGCATCTTTTCATCTCTTACGGCTTCCCAACCTGTTTTATGTGTCGTGTTTTGTTAACAAGTCAGCCTGTGATGCAAAATAAATGTAGTAAGCTATGCTCTGAAAAAGAAAAAAATCTTAATTTTATTTTAGTTGTTTTCTATCTTATCATCTTCCCTATAGAAACATTTTTGTCAAGAGGAAAAGATGTACCTTTCAAATTATCTGAATGACCCATCAGAATAATTACACTTGTATTAAACATACTCTTAAGGATTAGTGTTGTACTTATACCCAGATAAAACTACGTATTTTTATTACCTAGACACAGGAGAACAGCAAGGGTGAGAGGGAATAGGTACTGTGGGAATCCCAGTACGTAGAGCCACTGGGAACATCTCTAAAGTATTATATACTAGTGTAACAAGTAGGTTTTTTTCATTGACCTGAAAAGCGCCTGCAGAGTTAATCACACTTTCTATCATGTGAGTGTTACTCAAGGAGACTTCACTCCAGGGGACATTAAAGTGCTAGGAACAAACACAGTCAGTTTACAACAGAAAAAGGAGAGAAAGATTTGACAGCTAGAGGAAATGTGGCAGAAACTCTTGAGTGCCTTTTGACACGCTATCAGGGTTAAGTGTGCCTCTTAGGTCATTCAAGTACCTCCTCTATATTAGACCTTAATTGAGGCCAGGGATGAAGATAATGATTAAAATCTGCTCGGTGCTTGAAGTTAAATAGTACTTTTCAACATGGTATGAAGGGCTGAATGTCCCAAACAAACAAGATTCAGAGGTGAGCAGGGCCAGGTAGAGGGAAGTGCTAATTGCAAAGCTTGTGTTGAATGCAGAGGGGAGGTTTATTTAGGAATATAGTATCTCCCTTTCTGCTGTTATACTTCTATCCAAGCCAGTTAACAGTTTAGGAAAACAGATTGATTACTATTTGGCATACTCTTCTTAATGGTCTCAAAATACTGGAGTAAATTTATGATGCAAGCCATATTGTTTGGATGTTTTGGCATTTTGTTTTAGGTTTTGTTGGGTTTTTTTTTTAATTCCTGGCTGTTGGTAATTATACCACTAACAATCTGTTTGGCATGTTCTTCTTTGATGTTACAGTAAAGTAACATGA
This sequence comes from Urocynchramus pylzowi, assembly GCA_013397555.1. Lineage (NCBI taxonomy): Eukaryota > Metazoa > Chordata > Aves > Passeriformes > Fringillidae > Urocynchramus > Urocynchramus pylzowi. The sequence continues at coordinate 2,120,929 of VZRH01004719.1, read as the reverse complement.
GGAAATATTTTATTTTTGCAGAAGTTTTCCCCATCTTTTATCTTGCTTTGGAAAGCCTCCATTCCTATTATTTTCCATGTGTTTGTTTATTCTAGACCAGAAAGCCCATGAGTAACTATGAGCATCCCACTGCATAAAGTCAGCCAAGAGACTGTTGGGAATCATTTGCTACTGACTGTTTAGTTCTCTTGGAGTATAGCTTTGTCTGCAGCACTTTCCCTTCCAAGGATCTCAGGTTCCTTGGCCAACACGGGGAGCCCAGTGTAACCAGGGTGACACACAGTTTGCTGATGGAAAAATTGAGTTGTTGTGGATAGAAGTCAATAGGAAAAGCAGATTGACCATTTTAACTGATCAAAGGCAAGGTATGAATACCGGGTTGCATAAATTCTGGGGTGAAAAAGGCTGTTAATGGCAGGCTGCTGGAAGGTGAGCTGCTGAGCACAGTCATGGTGTCTAGCTGGCAAAGGGAAGGCGATGCTGCCTGAAGCCCTTAGGCCAAAGCTGTTTGCAGGTTCTGTAGATGGTCCACAGGGGATGGACACAGAGTCCCAAGAGGACTGTTAGCTCAGTCCATGCAGAGTGCTCTCAGGAGGGTGCAGATGGCACTGCCTGGGGCAGTCCCAGAGCAAAACTTCTTGGGAGGGGTAGACTTGAATATGAATGGATCCCAAGACAGCCACCCCAAATCAAGGCTATAAAATCCTTTGTTCTTCCCTAGTCAGGCTTGTTCTTTGCCTGCATGGGTTAGGTTGATGCTTAGAGCTTTGCCTTTGGAGAGGAAGCATGAGAAGCAATGAAGAATTTCTACGTTTTAGCTTGAGGGGAAGAATATAAGCATAGTTTTTTTTTCTTTTCTGCCACCTGTGCTTCAAATGCCCTTTGCTTATAGCATGAGAACTGGGTCTCACAAAGAGCATGAAGATGCACATTCAGTTCAAGGCAGGAATCTCTTCTGTGAAATATGAGCAGAACCGATCAGTGTGGAAAAATGTCTTTTGATGGTCTGCACTGAAGAAGAAAGTTGGGTTTCACTTAGGCTAATCCCTGGGCATGTGAGGGAGTTTGTAACAGAATACTTCATTAATGTTGTCTTTGGTCAGATAAACAATGGATTTGCCACACCTTCCCGTGCTCTGGTGGTGACAAATGATGTTCATGACAGCAGCTCTGAGTAATGTCTCTATAATGAGAAGCAGCTGGCCACTGGAGTAGTTCTGTTAGTGGACGTGGAGGTGAAGATAATTAAGCTTAATACATACAATATGCTCTGACATGCTGTAGTATAGATTTAGATTGTATTCTGCCCAAATATAAAAGATATTCTGTTAGTGTAGCTTCAGAAATTTAATAGCTCTATTCTTGAACAAGAACAGCTTTATCTGTCTTTCCTGGTTTTGCACATTTCTTATTCCAATTATTCTTTTACTAAAAATTATTTTCTTGGCTCTAGGAGATTTTTCCTTTACAGGTAATCTCCTCCTCCTGACCACAATGCCTACATTATTTAGTAATTATTTGTTATTTCTATTCAGAAAAGGCTTAGAGATACAGAGCTCTAGTAAGTTAAACAATGCCTGAACCCTTAAAAGTCAATCCTGGCCCAAATTGCACATGGTCTATTTTCTTTCACTTAGATAAACCAGGTAGGTAAGGGATTGCATGGAAACAATGGGATAATACTGATTGGCACGAAAAGCAGCAGTGATTATGGAGCTTCCTGTCTGTTATGTAGATTTTTATAGGTATCTTGGCACAGCAATAATATGGTGCTAAGTGAAAAAGTAGTTTTAACTCTTTTTATCTGATATTCTGAGTCAGGCACTGAAGAACAGGAAAACTATTGTGCACATTCGAAACAGGCAGACAATTCCTACCTTCTCTTCCTCTTTGACTATGCTGCTGTGATATTTAGAGAAGGATTTGGAGAAGGGAAGGGAGAGAGCTTTGGCAGCATTTAGAGAACACAGCACTGTGGGAAAAGGTGCAGATGTGCTTAATGTCACCTTTTTTGTAAAGACCTAGTAACACAAGCTGTGCTGCAGAAAAGACTTGTCCAGACTGCACTGAAGGGAGAGGGCAAGTTGTGTGCATGTCCAACACCTTTTCTTCTTTCTGACACAATTGTATTTCAAGTGGTTCATTTCCCTAGCAATAAGTGTTGAATATTATAACTGACTGCAGCATTAAAGTTTTACCTTATTTTGAGCTGCATCTGTCAAATGTATTTATCCCTTCTGTTGGAAATCTCCTGTTTCAGGTCTTCATCTATACTTGGACTTGCATGACTTACACCTTTCCAAGAATACTCACTGAAACCTTCTTTTCTGTCACCTTTTGGTAACAATTTTGGCACTTTAATTAAGCAAGCTTAATTGAAGCATTTTTGCGAGATCACAGATTATCTTAAACTTCACCTGCTATGATCGGCAGTACCATAAATTAATTAAGTATTCATTAAAATAGCAACAAATTCACCAAAGCAAGAGGACAAGAAAAAGTGATTAGATTTTGTTGTCTGTTAATTCACACTAAATGTGTGTAAACCCAAACACAGTGCTGCTGTCCTTTAATGTCATAAATGTCACAGCATCCTTTTCTTTCTTCATTGTGTTTTTAATACTTCCGTAACCTGCTAGGTCTTAGGCAAAGGCCATGGGTTGTGGACAGAGAGAGCTCAGAAGCTGCACCTGGATTTCAGGGCTGTGTGCTGGTAGCAGGTATTGGGAGGAATCTGCAGCTGAGAAGCTGAGTAGCTGATTTTAATGAAGTGCTTATTATAAATATTGTGGGTCCCTTTATGTTATTAGCCAAAATTTGGTATACGAAAAAAAGATCAAGTACAAGTTTTTTCTCGCTATTCACCACCCTCTGTAAAGCAAGATTTCTCTTCCAGTTCTTCCTACATATGTTGCCTTTTAACTTTGTGTCCTTTTGTTCTGCTCTGTCTAATTACCTCAAGTAGATAATCAAGCTTGATTTTATAATAAACCATAGCTGGCTCAGGCTTGTCATGACTGATTTGTCGAATCCCAAGACTAAAGACTTTCAACCTCAAGAATAAGATCATTTCTGGCTGCAATTCAGGGTATTAATTCTGAACTTTAAAATCTAAATATGGTTTGGAACATGTGTCCTGTGTTTTCCCTTCAAAAAGAGAAAACTGACTGTGTTTCTGTTGGGGTTTTTTTTGGGTTTTTTGGGTTTTTTGGTTTGGTTTNTTTGTTGGTGGTGGTGTTTAAGTGGAATTTAAACTGGAATTAAGATAAAACAACCCCAAACCATCTGATTCTACAGAAGCAGGCTTGCATGTAACCATCATTACAAAGGTTGAAGGTAAGAAGGCTATTATAAATTAATAGAAGTTACTAGTAGAGGGCCTTCAAAGCAAACATACATCTCCACCAAGGATCCCAGGACATACTTCCCTATAATTTTAGCACCACCTGATGGGGTGGCGTGTGTCTCTACACGTGTGCATGCCTTCGAAATGTAAAGGTGCGATGCTAAGGAAACAGATGATAGCTAATGACTCATATACACATTTGGTGTCCCTTAGGGACTGCCTCTCTTCCAGTGTTTTACTTCAGCAACTGAGCTCATCAGGGACATGAGAGCTAACCATCCTTCCAACTATTCATACAGGGATTTGAGGCCCTGAGTTCTCCGTGGAGGGCTTTGTTACTGCAGCTCTTTTAGCAGACAGTTGTGTTCCTAATTCTCTGCTTTCTCATTCCCTCAATCTTTGTTTTTCCATCAACAAAACAGTGTCATAGATTTGAATGCAATCTCTGTAATGCTACAGATGCTTACTAATGGCCATGAAGGTCTCAGCTTCCTCAAGTGTAATAGAGGGATTCCATTATTCTAAGGATCATGTAAAAGAAACATTGTCACACATCTGCGTGTTCTAGCCACTCTTCCTGCGTACTGCCATTCTCCCTTCTGAATGCTAGCAGGCATCAGGTTATGGATCTAGTAGCATTTTTTCAGAGTTTTCTTGTTAGAATTCAAAGACAGTTTGGAGGTTTAGGTATTTCCTTGGTTGTTTGCCTTATTCTCGTTCAATTATTTCAATGCAGAATAGCATCTGGCCTCTGTGGGCCGTGTTGCGTGAGAGCTGCATCTTGCTAAACTGGATTACATGACCTATTATTTGTTGTGCTTCCAAGATTTGTTTCATCTATAGCCTTGAGATGTTTAATGCCTCATCCACATATGTATATAGTAAGCATGAACTAAAGATGGCTTCTGGCAGACTTTTTTTCATTCCTCACCATGTTTTTATGATCAAAAGATGACAATCTGCTGTAGTTTTCTTTTACAGTTCTGTTATAGATTGAAAATATCAGGAAAGTACACAAGCCAGTAGGATGGCTGCATAAAAATAGAGTTTACAGATCTGCAAGTTCTTCATGCTCTGCAAACTCATTTTGGCATTTAAAGGGTAACAAACCTGGTTTTTGCTCTGGCATCAGTAAAAGACAGAAGTAAGATGTTGGGCAAATATTGTTGTTGGAGCCTTGATTGTCCCCCCTGGAGTTTCAGAGATGAACATAGAGAAGAGAGTGATCCCAGGGTAAGGTGGAGAGAGCCCCTCCATCAATAAGACAGACCAGAATAGGACCCAGTTTCCCTATTCCATTTGAAGAGGTTTGCAGAGCCAGTAGGAATAAGAGGTTGCAATTTTTTTTCTCTCTTGTGTTAGCAAAATAAAGGAAAATGAATCTGACCATAAAAGACCAGGCTTCATCTGTATTTTAGATTAGAAAACCTGTAAAAAAAGCAAACAGAAAAAGTTTTTTCCATCACATATAATGAACTCCTTCATTTAAAGCCCAGGTCCACTCACAACCTGTGCTGCTCTGAGCTTAGAGACTGTGCCAATAACAAACCAACCTTTGTGAGTGCAAAGGTGAGGAGAAGAGAGAGGCAGGGTCACAGCAGACTCCTCTAACACAGATTTGCTCACAGAGCAAAGAAGCAAGTGGTGTGCATTTCTTGGAGCAGGCACTACCCCTGCTTGCCTTTCATGCAAACCAAGAATTGTGTGTAAAGCTCATATTGCTTCTTGGACCAACTCATGTAGCTAGAAAAAAATATGCACCAGCCCTCTGTTTGTCTGAGGCAGCCAGGGGACTGAAACTTTAATTATAGTAGACAGTAAAAAGGTGAAAATCAAAGGAAGGAGTAGTTTTTTGCAGTACACTATAATTTTCCCCACTTTATTAATCTTTTTATCTGACATAGACTTACCTATATATTCCTTTACAGAATAATCACAGTGTCACCACTTTGCTTCTAATATTCCCTTTATTTTACAGGTGCCAACCAGCTTTTTTGTCTGCCTGACTTAACATATCTAATTAAACTCAAAGGATGTGCTCCCTACTTGTACTTCTCTTGGAAGTTCGCTGCTTCTTAGACCTGAACATGGACTTCTCTTTTTTTTTTCTGACTATACTGACCCATAAGCCTTGTCCTGCTTTTGCTTTCAGACCATTACAGCTACAGCAATATTATTACAAATGTGTGACATTATCTTTGAAGTAGCCCTCCAAATCCACACCCACAGGAAATCGGTAAATTTATGGCTGTAAGGAAAAGATCCCTTGTGTAAAAGGCATAGTCATCTTCTAAGGGCAAAGCAACAATTTGAGCTAGATTTTATACACAGAAGACTTCTTTATTTCTTTATTCTTGCCCTATGTCTCTTAGCCATTAATCTCTCCTATGGAAACTTGTCAAATACTTTTGAAAATTGACAAAAATATGCTACCTCCATACTTATTTTTTCTTATCATTTATAAACACAGTGTCTAAAAAAAAGCCCCAGCTTCTCTTCACATGCTCTGTATCTTCTAAATCCCTTTTGCCTCATTCAAAATGGACTGCTGTTCCATTTCAGTCTGACACATTTTTCATCTTGTCCCTTTTGCAACAGTTTTCTAGTCAATGGCTTTTGTGACGTTTTCATGTGGTGAAGCTCTTCAATGTTTTAAACATGTCTGAAAATCTCATCCTTGTCATTAAATGTCTTGGCTGTTGCCTGTATTCAGAACCACTCAAGAATATAACGGCGTCTTTTCTAACATGGCTTAACCAAAATGAGACTTTTCTAAGTTGCTTCTCTAGGTCCCAGTAATTTTTCCACCAAGTCTGAATTTGAGATTTAATACCTTTTTGTTGATGGTGTTTAATAAGATAATGCACTAATTTCCCAGTGGTTTCTTCACAGTACATGGTTCTGCCTCCCTGTTACTGGGTGCACAAAAGAAATGACAAAGAAAGGCCTGTGATGGCAGTAGATTTCTGCCATAGCCTTTGAAAAGAGATAAAAATCTCCTTCAGGGGATGCAGAAATTGCTGCAGGTGGGACAAATCACTCTATGAAATCTTCAGCTTTTTCACCTTTTCCAGCTTTTTCATATGAGGAGATTAAAGGTTCCTGTCTGAGATGCTGTGGTTAGATGTTTTGGTGTGGGTGATATGAATCTTTCTGAATCTGTAGAGAGGGCCCAGATTGGTGTTATCTTCATTTCATCTGAAAGTGATTTCTACAATAAAGCTGCTGCTTTTTTCTCAGGGAACAAAGAAATCCCTCACAAAAAACCTCATCATTCCCTGATATTAGATTAGACCCAAGATGAAAGTAGATTTTTGCTTTAGAACTAGAATTGAATTACAGAAAGGGTTCCTGGATTGTGTCATCTCTGAGTTGTCATGTTGTTGCAAAACAGGGGAAGACAGAGAGAAAAAATCAATTTTCCTGGGATCAGCCTTGCTTTGTTGAGTTTAGATTATATCAGCCTTTGAATTAGGAATGTTGCTGTGGCATTTATGCCCTTGCAAGTTGTTGTGTTCATGGAAAACTGCAGAAACTGGGCTGAGAAACAGACGGAGGTGGGCAGAGGGCGGGAGAGGTTCCTCTCTCTCCCAAGTATTCCTGCTGGACCTGTGTGACAAAGCCAGAAGGAATGGATACAGGTGTGTGGGAGAAAGCTGGGTGACCAAATCCAGGCCTCAGTGGCTGCTGAGAAGTTGTCTTGGAGGCCCATGAGCTTACTTTGAAGGACTGTCATGAGAGACACACCTGCACTTGCCTGCGCAGCTTGTAGGTAGCAACTTTCAGGTTTTGAAGCTGATATTTGTATATTTTGTTAATTAAAAGATTGCAAATGATTGCACATTACATGTTAGCAGTGTTGTAGAATGAATGTTTGGTGAGCATGGATAAGCTGAATGTGACTTCAGGCATGCACGCTGATGCCACTTCTCCGCTAATTACATTTACAATTTAGAGCTGTCTGGAAGGTAGAAGAGCCTACTGTGCTGATACTCACTGACAGAAAAAGTTTTCAAATCACCTTACCAGCCAGATGTTCTGGATGAGAATTTGACAGTTGGTCCATAAATCAAGTCAAGCATTTCATCATTGTTCTCTTAGGTGCCTCTTGCATTTAAGCCTGTTTAGCTAAACACATACATTTACTTAAGATGAACTGTAAAAATAACATCTGGAGATCTTTTCTCTGAAAGAAAATGCCAAAGGGTCTTACACAAGGATCAAGCACTTTTTATAAACCGTGGCTGGGATTTTGGAATTCAAGCTGAATAAATGTGCTTTCAGCTTTTGAGGGGATCAAGGGCCAGTATTATTTAAATGTTCTTTTTACTTGCATAGCACTCTGCAGGGAACGTGCTCTCACCAAAGAGTTCTTACATTTCTTATTCCATAATGAGTTTCTGTTTTCATGCTTGCCACCTGGGACCCTGGCACAGTCCTGCTAGTAGCAGTGTAGTCACACCAGTGAAGCTGGATGCAAAGTGCAGTCCAAAATATTTATTTTAGGGTATACAGCTTTGCAGTAGATTGCCATCAAAGGAAAATGTCAAATAAGAAGTTGATGGGTGGTTTACCTTTTTATCTTTACTTGTATCAGCTGTCTCTTTTTCATCTCCCCCCCCCTTTTTTTTTTTTTTTTTTTTTTTTTTTTTTCTTTTGTGTGTGCATTGGAGGATGAGTGGGCAGATAAGNTTTTTTTTTTTTTTTTTTTCCCTTGTGATCTATGAGCTTCTTTTTCTCCTGAAGAGGCTTTCCCCTCGCCCCGCCCCGTCTTTTTTTTTTTTTTTTTTCTTAGAAAATCATTCTAATAAGTTGTGGTTTGCTGACCTTCAGAATCAGTGTTACTATGCATTTTAGCTTTGCTGAGTATCAGTTTGGTCACTTTGCTTTTTCACATTCAGTTCACAACATGACAGAGAATTCTGCTGAAATTTAACAAGCCCTAGGGAAAAAGAATCAGTCAAGTGCAGTCAGATTTATAAAGTGGCAGATAAAGTGGGAAGGGTTTTCCATTACTTCTGCCACATTGGGTGTTTTTTTGATGGATGGGCTATGTCTCATCCATCAAATGTGATGAGACAATGGATTTGGAATGACGTCAGCTCATGTTTGGAGGGGTACTGTGACTGTGACTGTTCATGATAACATAAGACCTGTAACCTGGATATGTTGGAAAAAGTGGGGGCAAAATTATTACACATTAATTCCTGGCCTGGTACCATAGTTATTTTGTGATTTAGTTCTCAGGAACACAACTTGTTTCATAACGTGAGACTGGCATTTAATCTGAGAAACCTGACTGTTTTGAGAATTATACAAGGCAGCATGGAGCTGTTTAATGTTTAAGTGACAACAAAACATAAAGATGTTGGCCATAATTCTATCTGAAGTAGTATACTTTCCTGTGAAGCTCAGACAAGTATGTTCTTGATTTAAATATCTGGAACTAGAGTACATGGTGTGAAACATAAATCCTCTCAGTGCTGGAACCCAGAGACCAAAGGAGCCAGAATGAAACCTCTCTGAACAGCAAATTTACTGGCTGAGTTAAAAGTCCTTATGCTAGGCTTAGAAAGGACCTTTCTTAACCTCGTCCTTCTGTCCCATTTCAGCAGTGCAAATCAGCTATAAAGCTGCCTAAAATGTCAAAGGCCAAAAATTCACTGGCGTGGCAAAGGTGGTTGAGAGGTGGCATTACACAGAGCAGAGCACAGGGCCGTGGCTCGTGAGCAGCCTTTGTAAAGTACCACAGCCCCACAAAACTGTCCTGCAGCCACTTCAGCACAAAGCAAAGGACAAAGCAGTCACTGGCAGTCCCAGGTGCTAAAATCCTCTTCTCTAGGCTCCCCTGAATACAGCTGTAGTACAGCTGAGAACACAACCTCCAGAGCTAATCAGTTCAGCTGGTGTGAAAATACCCAAGCAAATCTACTGGCTCAACCAGCCAAACCACACGGGCTGCCTACAGATTTTAAACCATCCACACCATGCCAACCAAGCTGATGGCGTGGCCAGTCACTGTCCCTTCTCTCCTCCCCCACCACTATCTCCCTATGTGCCTTTTCCTGTGCCCATTTTAGAACAACAGGGAGAGCTGAGCCACTTCTGATGGAGAGGAGGGCAAGGGAGAGTGGGTGATATCATCAGCTCTGAGACTTTCTCTTTCACCCTGGAGTAGATGCAAAATGCTGCTATCATCTGCCTGGCCCTCCCTTACTGGGGCTAGGTGGGGAGCTAAGAGCTGCTTCAGAGTGAAGATACATCCTGGTCATGATGCATCCACTGTGGTCTGAAAAGTTGGTTTCTCTTCAAAACTCTTGCAGAGCAGAGATGTTTCAAATGAATGGGTCAGCAAGTGAACAAAGCCAAACTTTCTGAACTTTTCAAACCTCTCCTAGAATTGGCATGAAAGATATTTTTTCCCATAAATGAGGAGAGAGGCAAGAATAGCAAGACTTGGGGAAAATTCTGCTTGCTGGCATTGTTGTCTTCTGTTTTCTGTTGTTGGAAGAATCACAGGCAGAACGTATTAGGCAAGACCCAATTAGCTGCTCCAGACCTGACAGGCTTTTAGGCTGCTCAGACAATCTTCTGATTTATCCACTATGATCTTAGCAAGTGTCACAAGGTTAGATTTGTCCTCAGCAGCTGAGCTGGAAACCTCACAGACCGAAGGCAAAGAAAGAAGAAGGCAACTTTAGGTTTCAAGTTATAAAAAGCTGAAACAAATCATTTCAAGTGTTAACAATAGCTGAGATCTTTCTGCTTTAACTCTTTCCTTGCTTGCTGAGCAGAGGCACAAACATAATCCAGGACATTCATGGAAGATGTAATCCTGTGTGACTTCAGCTATTAAAGCCAAAAATAGACCTATTTTTCAGAGTATGAGTGAATATAATTTTATTCAAAGGCATAATTTGCCTGAATTTTCAGGTAGAGTTTAAAGAGAATGGCAAATGTGACTGCTCCAATGCAAAGGCTTTTCAATTCTGAAATATTACATCCTCCCTCAGAAGTCTGGAGGGGCTACAGCTGCTGAGGCACATCAGGTTTTTTTTAAATAATGAAATAAATTTTAAAAAAGGACTATTCTCCGGCTCCATTTGTGCAGCAATTGAATTGTTCAGACTAAAATTTTCTAGAGTAGTTCAGCCTCAGGCAGATATTCGATGTGTAAAAATTTCAGTCCAAACTGTTAATGATTGGCAAAGCTAAAAGCAACTGACAACAGGGTGTTGTAATAGGAAGTGTCAGACGATTTTAATAATAGATGAGCCTGCCTCCTGTTCTATCACTTTGAAAACTTTTGTTGTCTAAGGTGTGTGGTGTATTTCTCTGTGTGGTTTTTGTCTGCATTTCTTTATTTCTTTATATTTTATCTCTGATAAGATCTTCATTCAGTTAAGTTTTATGTAACATTGAGTTTCATGGGAGTGATTCTTGTTGCAATTAGGAAGAGTTTCCACCTACCTGTTCTTCATTTATAATCTCTTTATTTATGCCACTAAATGCTTCTCAGTTTTGTATCACGTAACAAGAGTCCCCAGTACCTGTCCACCTCCCCCTCTATAAAATTCATGAGCTTTGTAATGCTCCTACACAACTGCCTCTTCTCCCCAGTGAGCAATCCAAGGCTTTTTCAGCCATGATTCCTCTAAGCTACTTTATAATGTTCCTGATGATACTCATTGTCCTGTTTTTGCTGTGCTTTTTTGTTCCTTGGAGAGGATGGGGTGAGTAATACAGAGCATGGTATGTCAGATGAGAGTCTGGGTTTCCTAAAAGGCTTGCAGTAATTTTCCCATACCTTTTTCTCTTTTCCTTTATCCAGGCTCACCTTTAATTGGCTTCCCTGACCCCTTCAATGCACAGTGCCACACTGCCAGGTCTTTCCTGCATGAGCCATTCAGCCTGCCCTCTGCAAAGTGACTCATTTGGGATTTGGTAGCACTGACATCCTTGTGCTGTCCTTTCTTCCTTGTCTTCGGTGCCTCTAATATTCCTTTTACATATAAATATTTTTTTTTTCAGGCAATTAGCTCTATGTCTGTTGGATGTTTTGCTGTAACATGAATCTCTCTCTTTTCAATACAATTATTAACATTACTTGAAATCACACCAGTCAGATGGAAAGTGTTTGTTAGTTCCTTTTATTGAATTTCCATCTCTTTGGCCAGCTTCTGACCTCTGTCAACATGACAAGACCTTGTCTCTCACTTTATGCCTGCACAGTTTCTTTGACAGCCTCTTGGGAAAGATTTTAGCAAAGATTTTGTTTCAGTCTTAAATAATTACCCACTATTTATTGAGCATTGCTCAATTATGCTGCATTTATTGTACACAGAATTTCAAATACAACTACACCTTTCTCTCCAACACATTTGCATGCTGCAAGTGTCTTTATGTTATTTTTATATTACTTCATTACCAGAGATTGTAGTTGTACACTTGTAAAACAAGGCTTAACAAAGCCCGTGAAGGAGGTTTGGGTTGGGGTTTCTTTTTCATATTTGAAAAAATATGCTAAAGATATATTAAGAACAATACTATTATATATCCTTGAACTCACTACCAATAGTCTGCCAAGTTTTGTCTTGGAACTTAATTTTACAGTTGACTTACAAACCTCTTAGAAAAAAAAGATTTTTAATAAAGCTATTGACAGAACCCTAGCGGTGGAAATGTATAGGGTGAGGCAAAAGAAGCATCTTAAAGTGGGTAACATATTCTAGCTCCCAATTGTTACAAAGAAATGCATTTTCACTAAAAATGGAATACAGAATAATTATAATTTGAAAGAAAGTCTGTCTGACATAATTTTGCTTTAATTTGCAAAAAATAGATACTTCATGAAATAATGAACATATCTTCTGGTTTTGGTGTTTGCATACCTTGCTTGACAGTATTGTTAAAGACTGTCACATATAGAGTGTTCTGATGGTAAACTGTAAATACCAAGAAGGGCAATTTCATTTCTGAATGGTGGGGTTGATTGTTTGTGAGTGTGAAATTGCTACGCACTTAGTTCACTGCTCTGCAATATTAGCAGCTGAACCTTAGTGCAGGCTGCCAGAAATTACAGATGAAATTTTCTAGCAGGAGGAATTTTAAGTCACAAGTTTTCTACACAACCACTAATATAATCTAAATTAAAATGTGTAATGCACAGGAGATAGAAAACCTGGTTTTTTCCTTAATTGAATAGAAGTTGAGCTAATTCTGTGCACACTGTCTTAGTCTGCTTCCTCTAGTATGCTGTTCATTTTTACAGGTTCCTGATTTCTTTTCAGACAAGATTTTTCCCTGTTAAACTAAGTCATGAAATACGACATTGTAAGAATGCTGTCAAGACTGCTACTTTCTAAAGTGAAATATCACCCTTTATTTTTTACCCACAAAGACAGACAAGAGCAATGCCTGTATGTTAAGCTATTTTGGAGGTAGAGAGATGCAAGTGCTCCTAGGGAGATTCCTTCTTCCTCCTGTAATCATTTCTCATATTTTAGTCCCTTTTTTGGTGAAGAACATGCTGAGAGGTTTGTGTCTGTTAGGAAATAAAAGCTATGTCATAATAAATTCCTTGACAAGACATGAGAGCTTCATACAAATGTTTCAAGATGTATTTTTTTTTCTGGTTGATTTGGAAGTTTCTTATGTCCTCATCTTATTTTTACCTGTTTTCCAGAAGACTCCAGGCAATGCTGTGATTGAGCTAAGCTAATGGCTGGCCAGAGAGCCCCAGCTGTTTTATATTTGGCCTGCTGCTCTCCACATGCTCAGCTCTGGTTTATTATTAGTTGAGGCATCCATTTCCCCTTGCTGTGAGAGACAGGAGAGATGGAAGGAGTCACTGGGGGCCAGAAGCATTAACCCAGTTCTGTGCACTGCCCTGCACAGGTCCCAGAGTACCTTAAAAGAACCTCGGGGTGATTTAACCCATTCCAGCTGGCTGCCCCTGGGCTATTTGCCAAAATCAAGGTTTATTAGTCCGCACCGTTCCATTGATAATGGCTCGGGTACTGAGGCCCCGGGGAGGGAGGCTGCAGAGCAGCTGGCTATTCTGGCATCTCTAGCTGCTGCTGACCTTCCTTGTAATAGAGAAATGCCCAGATGGTGGAAAGAAGGGTTTTCTGCTCTGAGGGATATACAGAAGGAATGGAGATGAACTGAAAAATGTATTCATAATGTTGTAATTATTGTACTTGTGCTGGAAAACTTTATGGTTGTGACCCAGATGTCAAAACACACAGAAATTTCTGTCCAAGTCTGCTAAAAGGCTGAGGTAACAGCTTTCAGAGGTATGGACTACCCTTATCTACCTTAGCATGATGCACATTCTCCTGACACTGGTGAAATGTCAAGGCTCTTCTAAACTGGTCAATGGGATAATTACTGTACTCAAAGAGCATGAAGAGGAATTGCTTTATTATGAAGTTAGGGGCGTCCCATTTGGGATTTCTCTACCAGCCATGGAGAGTACTCCAGTTACCACCATTGCTGGCCATTTGGCCATTGAGTCTGGCTGCCTAAAACAGGCCCTTCAGAGAGCTGAGAGGGTCCTTGTGCTTATATCATCAAGATCTACAAACAATCATTGAATCATCGTATTCATAGATGGAAGGGGAATTTGAAACATAGTCCTGAATTGCAATGAATGCATCAGAAAATTTTCAAACACTGTGAAATTTGAGAAGTGGGAGGTGGCCAAAGGGAGCCTTCACTAACTAAGAGATGTTTCAAAAACTGTAATTCTAAATATTTTTAGCTCAAGCCGAATACTACATTCATGAGCTTACAAGCAATGATAATCTGTGGATGTTTATAGCACTTATTTATTTAATATTTTTCACTTATTTATTTGTGTTTGAGAACACGAGTGAAAACCCAGGTTTAACAATGAAAAAGATATAAAACCCCTCTCCTGTTTGATAAGCAACATACTCTGGTTTTGTCTAGCAGACTTTATTACCTTCCCTTCTGGCAGGTCTCTAGCTAAAAACTGAGGGTGTTGCAAAACATTCAAAGATGAGTGTGTTGTGGATTATCCAAAGCTGGAGAAAAGAGGTTGACTGAGAATTGTGAATAAATTCCATGGTCTTTTTTGCCCTTCTTCCTCTTTTGAATGTGGAAGTACTTTGGACAGTGCTTTCCATTCTCTTTGTAAAACTTCCACCCCATCCTCAACACGAAGTGCTTGCTCTTTCAGTTGCTGGTTGTGTCTGATTTTGCATCCTCTGCCATCTCTGTCTATGTGCAAGCTCCCTTGTCACCACAGATCACTCTCTTCCTCCCCACGTGGCTCCCCAGTGCTGAGGCCACACCTGGCTGTGACCTCTGTGGATACACAAATCCTTCTGGTCTGCATGGAGCCATGCTGCCCGTGGCCTGAGCCAGCCCTTGGCTACGGTACCTGCTTATGGGAGGTAAAAGAGTGTGAAGGTACCTGCTTATGTAAAGGTAAATGGTTTCTCATGTTCCTGAAGAGCTGTAGTCACCAACACTGTGTGTTTGCAGTGAGACCTAAGCACGTAGGAGTGTTTTCAGATTGCTGAGGTGCTAGATGGCTTTTATAGCAAAAATCTAGCCAAAGTAGCTTTGTCATAGTGCATTGGAGTTTAATTAAGATAGCTATTTCTACAGACACTCAGGAGCATTACTTGCTGCTCTCAACTCTGGATTCTTTTCAGATCATGTTTTATGTAGCATAGTATTCTCAAGATAGGATTCTTGGTTAATTCTTAACCAATAAACAGTTTATTAATTCACCAAGTACCACTCTATTACTTACTCAACAGTTAGTTAATCAAATTCAAATCCAACATGTATTCTGCTCATGCACAGAGCATTCAAATATTGTCCTACAAGTTACTGCCATAAACTGTATGGAGGTCAAACAGTTCTAGTGGAAGATAATACAAAATATCAAGATTCCTTACTACATTCATACACAGACAGCAAATCTTTACTATATCTAGTATACTTAACCTTCTTCTACTACTCAGGGGGTTAAAGATACTATAGATTTAATAGTTTTGACACTGTTATTTAAATTATTCAAAATAAAAGACTAGGAAAATAGTACCAGGAATAATGATTTAAAATTATAGTTTAAATCTCTCTTTTGGCTGTTTGCTCAGACTTTTAAAAGAGAAGGATGCATGTAAAATAACTTGGTTAAAAGTTTGAAATATCGTCACTCAAGATTTTCCAGCTGATTTCACAGGACAACTTTCTGTCATCTCTTGTAATGGCATCAAAAGAAATACATCCCATGCAATAAAGCTCATTGGTATTTTCATCCAAAAATAAACCTGGAGGAGGCACAAAATTTCTGCTTTAGGAAGCCCCTGAGGAGCAGAGGGAGTGTTGGAGACTGGGAGAATATTATACGGAAGTGTCACTTCAGAATTGCCCTGTTCTGGTACTAAACAAAGTTAGGGATTTGCTGTTGGAGGCAGGGGTCTGGGCTAGAGGGCTAGAAGGACCATTCAGTCTGTCAGAGCACAGCTTTTGCTGTGTTTCTGTGAGAACTTGACTGTGCAGCTGATACACCTTTCTGGGTTGTACAGCTTCTTTCCAGTTTTGGCAAGGCTGTTGTTACTGCTGTGACCCTGGAAAGGCAAGGAGAGTGTTTGTATGCATTCCACAGATTCAAGAATCCACACAGTAACTCCAGCTTAATAGCCAGAACTTCTTTCATGATTCATGACAAAAATGAGTCCCTTTTGTTTTCATTTGGAAAATGTCCAATGGAATGTCTGAATTTCTTTTTTTTTTCCACCTATTTTCTCTGAGGTCACATTAATAACCAGAAGATGATATTTTACCATCTCTTACACACTGAAAGCTTTTTATGTTTCATTTATTATAAGGATCATATTTCAGTATTAGCATGGCCTGGGAATTGAAATTTTTCCTATTTCTCCAATTTCTTTTCAGTATTCATTTACATCTTAGGAGTTTATATCTTCCAATAAACTTTTTTTTTTTTTTTTCTTTTCGGGCCTGTACAAATGCCTCTCAAATTTCTAGAATACAGCACTTTCCTAGATATCAAGCAAGAAAAAAATCCATTAACAGTTCCTAGGCTGTGTAATCATGTTTTATTTATTTCTTTTCTCATCTTCTAGGACTTTGAAGTGAAAGGTGATCTTGCTTTCAAGGAACATGGTGACATTTTACTTTAGGAAGAGGTTCATTTGGCAAACAGACTGGACAGCTTCCATTGGAGCTTAGAGAGGCTACTTAGTTTGGCTAAGGCTAACATTACTAAATAGCCTTACTAAATGAGCACAGAATTGAAGAAATGGAAGGAAAAATCTCAGAACAGGGAAGGATTGTCCCAAGCAGCAAATAGTGAGTGCACAAAGACTTTTGAAAGTCAGGAAATAACAGCTGTGCACATTTTACAGCATATAGGCAATGTATTACATTGCATCTTGCTTATTGCCCAGCCCCATATTTTTGCAAACCAGCTCAGGAACCATTAACTGGGGACCAGGTGGCACTGTGCACAATTTGCATTTTGTTATTTTCTTCACAATGGACTTGTGACTGACCCCATGCAAGGAAGTGATTTATTGGTGAAAAGGCGGAAGTGCCCATTATTCCTATTCTTGGGAAGGGTTCGTAAGCAGCAGAGACTTTGGGAAGGTCAGTACTCTGGATGTTGTGAGGTGCTATAAACTCATGAATCCTTCAAAATCCTGGCACTGGTCAAAAGAGCCTGTGGATAAGGTATGGACACAGACAGTCCAAACAATATTGTTGTCCTTTCCTCTTTCCCTCTCCTTCATCTCTTTTCCTGCATTTATTTTGATTTTTCTCTTCATATTTCCCCTTCTTTGCTATATTTCTGTTTTCTACCATTTCAATTTTCATCCCCACATGTTTCTGCTGCAATAGCAACAGGGTTTTCCACATGGAAGAGAAGCTGATTGTGGATAGAGACTAAGATTAGTCACTTTTTTTCTGGCTTAGCTTCTTACACATGCAGCTGTCAGGCATAAAAAACTGACACGCCATCATCAGATTCCCTCAATATTAAGCCCTGAGTTTTCCAGATCACTCTCAGGCTTGTCTGTCAGGTACTTTTTTTTGCAGACATGTTCTAAGAGGAAACTGAATAAATTCACCATGGGCAGGTAGTGCCTGAAACCAGTCTGAGGTAAAAATGGCACTGGTGGCTATCCATAAGCAGAAACAGTACTAGAAATAACATTAACGTTGTAGATTTCTTAACACATGAGGGTTGAAATTGCATCTTTGGAGGAGAGTGGCATCCATTGTGGTAATGCTTTGTTGTATTATTATTATTTGTTATTCTCTCCTATTATTTGCATTGCATTAGAAGCTCTAAACAAGATTGAGGTCCTGTTGTGCCAAGCGCTGCAGCAATAAAGGATGAACCAGGATTCACCCCATGATTTGCTTGTAAAAAGAGAAGGTGGTGTTCTTTAATTTAGTCTTTGTCATGTATATTGCTCTAAATATAGTGTTTGTCAAGTGATTTTGTGGGCAGGGATCAAGAGTAGGACAGATTTGCTTTTAGTGTTTTCAGCTACAGCATAACTAGCTCTCTGAAGAATGGCATCTAAAGTTTTGGGATTGTCTGCTGTAAAATATTCTTCTGTGCAGACACTGTGCTTTCTTCAAAAAAGCAAGTACAATATTACAGCCCTAAAGCTTTGTCAGTGATATATGTCTCATAGATGTAATTTTCAAGTGGCAAGTGTTTTGATGATGCTACAAGGGCTTTGTTTATTAAGTGGGTCTGGCAGACACTGTAGAGTTCACTTAAATTATAACTTCATTGATTATTAATGAGAAACATTCATCTGGATTCCCCCTCACCCTCTGTTCTGTAAAAACTCTCTTAGAGCTACAGACCAGGCTCTGTTTCACAGAATGTTGCTCTTGCTGAGTGGTGTTAACAGGGATCCCCTGGCCAACTGAGAAAGCCAGAGGTCAAGAAGCTGATTTCCTGGCCCTTTTCAACTCACTCCTTTTCCCTCCTCTAAATAAATATGCACCTTTACATGTGTACACACACACACACGAACACCCACACAAACATTGATCCTGCACCCCTCACTCCTGTTCCTGCAGGAGTCCTGTGCTCACATGGTCCTTCACTGGTTGTGTTCCTGCAGCATCTGTGTAAGGGCATCTGCCCACGTCTTCAGCACTCAGCTCTTGAACAACTCAGGATGAGAGGAGCACCTACAAAGACATCTCTGCCCCTGCACTTGCCTTCTCATGACTTTAAAAGGGGCCGAAATCGGAGGTTCCATATCCATATTCCTTTGTAGCAGTTCCACAGAGACAAAGGTCACTTTGCTAAACACATGGCAAAATCTAAAAGCAGAAATTAAGTCTGAAATCTTGTGGATAAGGTGAATAAGGGATTAATGATTTCTCAGGACAGAAGAACTAGAAGATGTGCCTGGAACTGCCAAATACTTTGTTTTAGCAAAGAAAAGGAAGCACAATGTGGTGGTAACTTAGTATGGTGATGGAGTGCAATACCCAAAAGCACAGCTGGCAGGAATAAACATCCTTGTTACTTGAGCACAGCATTAATGTGGCAAAAACATAAGGTGATTCAGACAGCAACCGTTGCCAAAGAAGGAAAGGAGGATGGTTCTACAAGATTGTGTGGCTATTTTTATGGAAAACAAAGTTGTTCCTGCCCTTCCAAAATGGACCCTAATAAAAGCAATTGTTTTACACTACTTACTGTGTTAGAATGTAGTTTTCATCAAAGGAATTTTATTGTTCTTCTGTTTTTTTCAGACTCAGAGATTTCCTGTGAAATGTTTTGTTCTTTTATTCCACTTGAAAGAAAAAGAAGCTTTAAAAACTACTCCACATGTTCAGGGTTTTCTTATTGTCTCTCTGACTGCCAATTCCAAATATTTGCTTTCCAGAGGTTTTTATTGTTCTCCACCATGCCAATTTCTTATCAGATGAAAGAGGAATTAACGTGCTTTGCCAAATTTAGACCTCTCCATTTCAAAATATTCTCTCTTCAAAATATTGATGTTAAATACTTTTATTTTCCTATACAAATGTGTGAATGTTAAAGCCTTTTGTACAGTATCCACAAGGACTGTAACTTGATCAACATGTGCTTTTCCAATTCTTAAAGTTCTTTATGATCTCTGATTACTTTCCATTTTAATTATTCCATTTATTAATTCTTTATTAACATTTTTTAAATGAAATTTTTGTCTTTTCTTCCAGATTGTTTTTATAATTTATAAACGCTTAGCTAGCTGCTAAGGGTTACATTTATAAATATGAATATAACCCTTAGAAGTTAGGGTTATAATTTTAACCTATATCATTATATTATATATAATATAATTATATATTATATAATATATAATTTATATAATTTATATAATATAAATAGATCCCTTTAAAAAGAATGTCATGATCACTGAAAACATAAAATATTGCTTTTTTAACTCTTCAAATGTGTTGTTTGTAAATGTAATATATCTTTTTGTTTAGTGGAACATATTAAAGTCTACAGTATCTTAATAATCATATCTTTAAGGGGATCTGTTAAAAAAATCATACGTGGGGAGGATTGATTCCTATTTTTTGAAATCCTTGCATAACTCTTATCATTTTCTTTTGTGCTGAAGACCAACAATCTTACCAGTTAGTTCAACAGGAGTTGCCTCCAGTGCTAAGTTTGGTGTCCTGGCCCTGCTCCAGATAGGCATTTTGCCAGGACGTGGAGCAGACTGCCGTGCTGGTGCTGATGGATGATCATCCCTTGCTTCTAGACAAGAGCTATATATCCAACTTCTATTATTGCACCACTCAATAGCGTTAATATAGTTAAACTTGGGATTCTTCTAGATCCTATCACAGATGTGGCAAATTTATTGACTTTCTTTTCCGGTGACTTTATTGTTCTTTTTTCTCTGCACCTCAGAGTCCAGACCAGTATTTCCTTTGGACACCCCATCTATAGTCTCTTGTCATGGTTTGTCAGCAATATCCAGGTGGCATGCATCAGCTTCTCTGGAGATGCAAGCACCACCAGTCTCTTCCGGGGTCCAAACAAGAGATTCACTCTTTAGAAATTCATCTGGATTTTCCATCACTGAAATGCATAATAATAGTTTTTAGTTTTCAGAGAATGATTTTCTTTTCTAGGATGTTTGAGAGTTGGTGCCTGTGCATCCTCTCAGTGCTCATGCTAAGTATGAAAGTGTTTAATTCTCAGTTTAACACACTGGGAAAATGAAGCAACTGATTCAAAAGGACAGAGAATTTAAACCTGGTCAGGGTTAATATCTGTTCGTGCCTTCAGTAGTCTTGCTATTGACCTTAGCAGGGCTTGGATTAGTGCCTGCAAGATGTGGAATTAGATTTCAAGAATTATTGACTGAGTTCTCTTCAGTATACCTCAGCAAAATCACCTTCTGAAGGCACAGAGTCCCGGCACTCCTAGAAGGACATTCCATGAGTGTTGGACTGGACCCCAGAACTTTGCTCATACTCTTGTAGATTGATTCTAGTTGTAAAAGAAACTGATGACAAAGCCGTGTACTTATTTAACACAGGCAAAGTAACTTACAAAGTCACATTTACTTGGATGTGCCAGGAATTACTGACAAATAATTTTCTTCTGCTTAATTCACAAACCTGTTCTGATTAGCATGCAGCCTAAAAGCTCTCCTCCCCATGCCCAGATTCACAGTGTTTGTGGACATGAGTTTCCCTGTGGCCATCTCCCTTAGATTTGTTTTTCTCTGTGTCTGCACCACTGCCAAAGGAAAATTCAGAAAACTGTACCTTATTGAAACCTGCCGTCTTTGCTCTGGGTGAGAACATGTGCCTGTGGTTTGGGCAGAGTTTGCTGTTATTTCATGTCACTAGCCCTGGAGAAAAGCTGAAATCTGTCTGGTGGTTGTCTTAAGAACAGAACAGCAAAAGCTAAATACACCTTGTGGTAGCACTTGCCAGATGATGACCTTTTTCCTTGGCTGTGACATGGGGCCTGAAAGATACTTATGGGACAGGGAGAACTTGGCCTTCTGTCCATCATCTTGTACCTGTGCTTCAGAATGCTGCAGCTCTTCTGTGAATATTGGATTCAATATGAAATTTCATATCTGGCTGGGACTGTAGCAGACCCTACACTTGTCCAGAGGCATAGACAAAACGCTTCATTTGGCATCTCCTGATGCCAGGAGAGGACTGGTATGGCACAGTGTGTTGTGTGCTAGCGTGGTGACCTGCTTTGCATGCCACTGAGCTCTATGGGATGTTTTAGCAGCGACTAACAAAGGTGGAGGTCTACCCACAGTCAGAGAGTGCTGCACAGAGTGGTCTTCAGAAGCCTGATTTGTAAAACCGAGATTAAGATTATTAGCATAGCCTAAGGACTTCTTTGAATTATGTGTTGCCCTTTCACCTCTAACTTCATCTCCTGGCATTCACCATGAATATTTAATATATGGCCACCACTGCATCTTGCAGAATAAATGACAGCCTCCAAGTTTCCAAGCTAAATCTGAAAAGCAATGCATATACATCGATACTAAAAAAAAAGCATCACACCCAGAGCAAATCCTTTTTCAAAACCCACTTATTAAAAAAAGTAATGTAATATCATGACTTTTCATTAATACTAGTCTTCACTAAGCCTAAAGCAAATCCTTGCTTACTGTGCACTTGCTACGCTTGTTGTACAGGACTGCCTGAAGGTGGTGAAGGCTCACAGTCAGTGCGTGAAGAACAGGGAGCGTGCGGCTGAGACAGATATGAGCTCTTTTAGAGTGGTCCTCAGTCCTCAGTTGTCCTTCCTGGAGAAGATGATTGTGGATGTTCCACAGGAATAATAATGCTAATTTTCAGCCCCCACAGAGTGCTTTACACCTGCAAAGTGCTATAAAAATGTGAGCTAATACTCGCCAGTGAGTATTGCTGTGCCTGTTTTGTAGATTCAGAAATGAAGGTACAGAAAGGTCAGAGGACTGACCCAAGGCCACGTAGCTTCTCAGCAGCAGATTTAGGATGAAGAAACTGGTGTCTCTCTGGTCACATTTCATTAATCATGCTGCCTTTTTAAAATTCGCTCAAAGCTCATATATATACGTATATATATGTGTGTATATGTATGTATAAAATGGTTGAGAAGGAGTTGTTTCCCTCTTCCCTCTTTGCTTCTTTAAAATAAACAAGCTCCTGAGCTACCAAACCCCATGTTTACACGTATCATTAAATACTTTCCAGTTGCTAGCCAGAAAACTCAGCAGAAAATCTGTAGAACACCAAAGTAACTCTCTTCTTTTAAATAATTGATGATGCCAAATAGCAGCAGTGTTATGCCAACAAAGAGATCGGTCTCTCAAAATATTTTATTCATTATGCCTCAAGAAACCTAAAGCCTTGTTTTTAACGAAAACGAATTTCAGAAGTTGGCTCTCAGTTCCTCTGAAACATCTGCTTATTACAATTCTTGGTGTTAAAGCACTGGTGCTCCCCGGTAAATCTTTCAGCTTTAAGTAATACGTATGGAAGTCTTGGCAAGGAGATCAGGAAGGAAGAAAGAGAAATGCTTGCCAAATATTCATTTTACTTTATGAAGCTGTAGTGGTATATGTTAATAGTACGTGTGTTGAGGTGAATCTACTAATCCGATTAAATAACAGGACAAGAAGGAATTAATTCCAAGGTTCAAAAAGACTCCATTCTATGCAGCTGTAAATTTATATTCCAGAGTAAAATGGTTAGAAGTCTTGGCTAACTAGACATCTATAAAGCAGCCAGAAATGGATCTTTCTCTGTATTGTTTGTAAATCAAGGTCACTTATGTGAGAAGGCTACATTGTGATAAATCTGTCTGACAATTAGATGGAGAGGACATATCAATGTTAAATTATATTCTTTTTATGCTTTGGGCAGAAAGCAATGTAAACACCACAGTAGCATTATGAAAAGAAAATTGCATTCCAGATAATAACAGATATTCATGGTGCATGGTTTTACACATTAATGTGCTACATTTTACTCAGTCATGTTAATATTTTAGATTATGTAACATACCCTTCTTTATGCGTAGTTTATTTTTTTCACTGAGAATGCAGCTCCCTCCTCCTCATCCCTTCCCCCTCTTCCTTTCCCTTTCTCTCTCCTTCTCCCTCTCTTCTCCCTATTTCTCTGCCTTTTCCATTTTTCCATTTCTCCTTTTCCCCTTCTCCTAATTCTCACAGTGATGCTTGTGAAACAAACAAGGAGAATGGACTTAAAGGGAAACTGTCCATACAAGAAAATTTTAACAGGTAGTTTCAAGATTTATAAGCCAGGATTTTATGTTCTATACTTACAGATTCAATCTGTGTACCAGGCTTTGATCCAAGCCTTAGCATGATGACTGGAATCACTCCAATTAACCCAATGATACCAGGCATGGGGTTAGTGCCACCACCACCACCAACAGATGTGCCTGTAGTCAAAGAAATAATTCACTGCAAAAGCTGCACGCTCTTCCCTCCAAACCCAAGTAAGTGGATCTGAAGAAAGAATGTTACTTTCCTAAATACATTGCATGAATATTTTTTGTCTAATAACAGTTATGCTTTATAATTACAGGCATGTGTGGTCTTTCCTTCTAAAGTATATTCTGTGTGTAAAGCATGGTATGGTATAAGAGCATCCTTATTCATCTCTGTAAGGTCACATAAAAAAACAACACAGCTTGGACAAAAAAGAAAAATACTTAAAGAAAAGTAACACAGCCTAAAAATCTACACTGCTCATAGTGTATACCTGTCTTTCCTGTAGATCAGGATGTCACAAAACATAAAGCTTATGTGGTGCTGTTCATCTCTGTGCTCCCCTTCAGGTGCCTCTAGTTAGATGGGACCGGGCTCGTGTCCCTGAACACAGTACCTTGCACCCCAAACTGCTTCACCCTACAGTCCCTTTTTGAGGGACACAGAGGAAAAGGGGGCTATGGCTTCTCTCCTGCCGTTTTTCAAGAGGTTCAACATGGCAGATGACTTCCTTCTTTTGAAAAGCAGGGACCAGGTTCCCTCCTGTTCCTTCTGTGATTGTGCAAATGGAAAATTCTTCCCACTGAGGTACCAGCTCACGCACAAACCCAGATTTTGTGTGTTGGCCCCATGAGTTTCAGAGCCCTCATACCAGTGACTTTCTCTATCAGTGTGAAATGAAAATGATAAGCAAATATTCAGGTGCTCTGGATTTGCAGTGTATCCAGATCACAGTTTAATCAAACTGGTTATGTATGTGAGTATGTATGTATGTATATATATGTACACTTTAAGGTTGCAACCTCCTTTACTGTGTTGAAGGGCCAAAAAATTATATTAGTCATATTCATTCTTAGAGAATTACTTTCACTGTGTATAAACAAGGTGAAGCATTATGATAGCTTTTATTTTTATACTGCTTTCAAAAATTTAATAGTTTTTCCGATATAAGTGTGTATAAATTCTCTCTATAAATACATGGAGGTAGCATTTCTAGCTACTCCACCTCATGAGCACTTGTAAACAATGAGGTTATCCTTCCCCTGTGCTGCCGTCTGCTCCATTATCTGGCAACACGACAAAACAGATAACCGGCAGAGTGTTTTCATCATGCTGTCACTTTGTTGTGTTTCCCACTTTGTTTTTCTGTTTGCTGTGCTCCTGTACTCTGAGACAGAAATGAAATTATGCTAATACCAGGGAAAGGTGGCCAGCCCAAGTGCACAGGGTGAACGCAGCATGGGCTTGCTGACAGCCCACACACATGGTGAGCGTGGCGAGTGATGGGTATGAGCCAGAGATGGTGCAGGTCAGGCTTTGAATGCACTGCACTAGAGCCTGAGATCTGTGCTCAGGGTCAGATCAGTCGCAGAAGCCCCTCTGCTTTGAAACAGAATATTTTTCTGGTTTTTGTGTGGCTGTACAGGGAAAAGAAAGACCCTTTTAGACTTCACTGTCTGTCCTAGAGAACAACCTGCAGTGGCAGGAATAAATGTTTGAATTACCACCTAAAGCTTGAAAGAGTTTAGATTCAAGTAATCAATTTTGGATAATCTCTGCAATATTCAATTATTTTGCTTGTCCCTCTCTTCTGCCTCTATACTATGTCAGGTAACTGTTGCTGCCCAGAACTGATTAAAGGAGTGAATAGAGCCAATGGATCAAAAGACAAATTTTGTATTCCAATGTGATTTCTGTTTTGACTTAGATCTTCCACCACCTTCAACAAGAGAGAGACCTCCTGGGTGTAAAACAGTGTTTGTTGGAGGATTACCAGAAAACGCGACAGAGGAAATTATTCAGGAAGTCTTTGAGCAGTGTGGAGATATAACAGCAATTCGGAAAAGCAAGAAGAATTTTTGTCACATCCGTTTTGCAGAGGAGTTCATGGTTGATAAAGCCATTTACCTTTCTGGTACTTCACATTCTTTAATGGATTTTCCTTGCTTCTCATTTGTATTTTGTGATGCTAATGCTTGCTTATTTTCTTAGCTTTTATCTCAGCAAGTCTTTCTTGAACTCGGTGGCTGTAGCTTGAAGTGGCAAGGGGCAATTCTGTTATTTCTCCCTGTCTGCCAAGACTCATGCATGGTGTTGTATGTTACTTACCTGGGAGCAATTTCCTGCCATCCCACAACAATGCAACAGATCCTGAAATTCACTACAGAACAATCTTATTTTCGATTTACACAGGTTTATATAGTTTTGCTCACAGGTTGTGGAAAGAGGAGGGCACCAGGCCAGGAACTCTGCTGTTTTCCAGTGCCAATTTTTCTGATAGGCTGGCAACTTCACTGGCATATTTTTATAGATTTGTGGTGCAGCCTGAATAAACTCTGTCTTTATGCATGCATGTATTCAGCTACTGCATGGGTTAGATTCTGAGCCCCATCTGTAGGCTACGTCTGTTGCCTCCCATGACAATGAGTGCTGCAGAAATTACAGGGTGTAAAATTTCAGAATCTCTTTATTTTCCAACAAAGGAATAGACAAAAAAACACCCCAAAACAAAACAAAAAAAACCAAGGAAATAACGCTCTCCTCCTCCAGTCTCTAATTCACAGGGGAAAAAATTAAGAAAAAAAGATGAAAAAAGTCTGCTTTCACATTTTTTGGCTTCTGTGACTGTCAGTATCCTCTTAAAGTTAATTTCTTTCATTTGAGCATTGGCTTTCTAAGAAAGTCCTTTTTTCACCTTACTGATTTGGCTTACATGCACTCTATGTATTTGTCTGCACTCCACAGGCTGGTTCATCCGTCTTTCTGGGTCCTGGAGGGACTCAAAAGCCCTGTTTTGCCTCACAATTGTGGTGTAACACTTTCAACCCATATGCAATGTATTCTTGAATAAACAAGGTCCAGGGAGTGCTCCTTGGCCAAGACAAGCTGACTTGGACTGCCTTACTAACACCCACCCTGTGCCAGGTGACCTCAAAGCACCCACCAGGACCATCCTTTTGAGCCTGGGAGAGATTTAACAGCCCAGGATTCTTGTTTGAGCTCCCACCCTGACCATCTGCTTAGCAATAAGGAGAGAATCTCAACATCCTATGTGTTGGGTAGGTGTCCATAGGAAGCTCACACAGCTGGAAACAAGCTGTCTCTCAAATCACCATCAACTATATAGAAAGAAGGAGAGAAAGAGAAAGAAAGAGAAATAGAGAAAGAAAGAGAGAGGGACAGAGAGAGAAAGAAGGGGAGGGAGGAAAGAAAGGGAGGGAGGAAAGAAAGGGAGGGAGGGAGGAAGGAAGAAGGGAAGGAAGGAAGGAAGGAAGGAAGGAAGGAAGGAAGGAAGGAAGAAAAAGAAAGAAAGAAGCCTCTCAACTTTTAAAATAGATCATCAGAAAAAGCCCAGCTCCTTTGTTTCACAAAGATTTTCCTTTGGGTTTTGAGGTTGTTTGAGGTTTTTTTCCCTAACTTGGCTGCTTGCTTTAAATACCTGTTTGAAAAACTACACAAAATCATGAGTTTTATGAGGTCTATGTAAAGATGTCTTTGAAATATTGCTATATTTATTCCAGATCTTTATTCCTCTCTGGATTTTTATTTTTCTTTTTTGTTTTTTGTTTTTTTTTTTTTAATTTTCACTTCATTTCTTCTGGCCCCTCCTCCCCCATCCTCTCTTCCTGATTTCCATGATTCTCATTTATTTGTTTATTCATGTTACTTCCAAAATGCCGTAGATCATTGCAGCATTGCAGTAGATTAGAGGCATCACAAGCAGTAGCACATTTATCAGCTTCCAGCTTTTGTTTAGGGAACCCTAGTAACAGAACAGAAGAGGGGCACACCAGATTCAGTAGGATCTGGTATTACTGTATTATGATAAACAAAACAGTGGCAAAAAAGAGAGTAAAGAAAAGCTCAAAAATATACAGACTGCCACCCTGGGCCAGAACCAGTGTTTCTCTAGCTCAGTTTTCTGCTTTTCAGCCATTGGCTGCACCCTTTGTTTCACTCCAAGTCAAGTTTTATTTTAATTTCATTTGCCTTAAATCCTGAAGGACCCTAGAGGTAGGGAATTCTGTGTGCTGCTGTGTGTCCTCATTCATAATGCACCAGAGTGCTCACTCAGAAGACAGGACATGAGTAGAAATTGAGGTGAAAGATTCCTCATTACTTCCTCACTCTGAATTTTCTGCAAATTGAATTCCAAGTTCCTGGTACATCATTCCTTCTTCTGTTTCCTCCCGTCACAGTTGCGCTGCTGTCTGTTTTTCCTCTTACGTCTGCTCTGCAGCCTCCCTTCCCATCCGTTTTTTCCCTCCACACCTCTTCATTTTTCCAAAGTGTTGTACCTATTGTCTCCAACCAGACAAGGGAAACAACCAGTGGAACTGACTAGGATGAGAAAGAAATGCAGGAGCACTCTGTAGGCAAGTTCCACTTATTTTTACCAAGGCTGCTGAGTTCTGCAGATGAAACATGAAGCACTGACTGTTCCCCACCACTACCAGGGAGGTCTGGCACTAGTCAGGGGATGTTTTCCTTGTACTGAAATATTGGGGGAGGGGGTTTACCAGTCTTTATTCCATTCTCAAACATAATATATTCTGAAATGGTGGGAAAAAAACATATTTTTGAGGCATTTTATTTTCCCTGTAAGAGACAAAAGAGATGTACAAATATAATATGTGTGTTATATTAGAGGAAAGTCATGCCTTTGATATTTCTGGTATAATGTTAATTTTGTCTACCTAATCAGTTTTATCTATCTACCTCATCTAATCTCATCAAGTTTTGCATTTATCCCATGCTTATCATCAGAATAGAGCAAGTGATTACAAAATCTATCAAGCAGTTTAATCACTGATTTTATTTTTCCTTTGTACTCCCAAGTAAATGTTTATGAAAATAGAGACTGGAAGACTATGATAAAAATGTGTATGGGTACTATGATAAAAATGTCCTCTTACTGTAGGTAGAAGACTATGATAAAAATGTCAACTTGAGGAAGGCTAGGTTTCATTCAAACTTTAAAGATGCATTATGATCTCTCAAGGAAAAGACTTTCTAAAGTCATCATACCAGCCCATGAGAAAGCTTGTTCTCAAAACTGTATGTACTTCACTCTTTTGGCTGATAATTCAGTAACTCCTGCAAATATTGATGGCACCAGACTTGAATATATGGGACAAACAAGTGTCTGGAGACAGACCTGTTTACACCCCAAAGGCCCATGTGTGCATTTTTCCTGTGCTGATATTTCCCCCTGTGGGTTTCCTTTCAGTACCATTTACTTGTTTCATTTTAAGTTCTCTCTGATCACCATTAACACTCTGATCTAGATCCCCAGTTAGCCCTCAGCTATTGGCTGGTGCCCAGTATAGCAACACTCAAAGGTAAGTCAAGCCATGGAGTTTGCACTAGACCTGTGATATGAAAATACTGTTTGATTTTTATTTAGCACTTTCATTAACTTTTCCTGTTTCTCTCCTTTAAAGTGAGGATCTTGGCAAGTTCCCAAAGTCTTTTCGTTTTCCACTGTGTGCAAACCTGAAATTAAAAATGACAAGCCAGGCACAAAGTTAATGCTAGCTGCAGCCCTGAGCAAAGAGATGGGGAAAAAAATTCATTGCCCATGCATGAAGGGGAGGCAGTGCCAGGTGTTTCTCTTATACATTCAAACACCCTCAAACATCAATAGGGAGACATGGTATTGAAAAAAACTGAGCCTCCCAGCTGCCTTGAGGCTCAAAATTTCCAGCACAGATGGGTGCCTGAGGATCTCATGTACAAAATAGAACCTGGCAGATGTGCATACAAAGTCTTTCTGGTTATCAAACCATCAAGGAGTCTGTTCTTCACTGGCCAGGTCATTGGTCCTGTAGTGTCTGCAAAGCCCAGTATATGAAGGTGCAACAAACCATCCTTAAGGCATTTGGTTTTTTTTGTTAAGGGAAAGATGCCAAACTGTGACCATTCTGATCTGACTTTGAAGCTAACCCTACTCTGGACTAGGTGATATCCAAGGTCCCTTCTTAACTAGGTTATTCTAAGTTTCTATGCTGGTGGAAATCACTTGGCTGACTACCTTCAGAGTTAAACAAGCAGTCACTTTTTTTTTAGTGTGATTCATGCTAAATTTCCAAAATCTGTTAATTTGGTTTCCCAAAGGGAACCATTTGTCCAGTGCTACTGCAGTGTATACTGTTCAGTGTTTTTTCCCATTTACTTCAAAAATGAGGGCCACTTTAATACAACTCAGCTTTGCCAGTGCACACAAAACCTATAGATGCACAGTCCTTTTCATTAGCTCTTTATTCAGCTTATGTGGGGAGCCTTGAAGTCCACAAGAGTTTTGCCTCCTGCAGTGCTGTATTTCTGTCTCTGCCCATAACTATTGTGCTCCCGCCAATGGAGGCGAAAGACAGCGGTGGGACAGGAAGAGAGATTGAGTCTTCCTGGAAAGTGCAGCCCAGCTGGGAGATCTAATTTTAGGTTCACGAGACCTGGCACCTTGGCAGTGTCCTTTGCATTGCTGATAATGCTGTTCTGGCACAGAGCAAACGCTGTGTGAGGAATGCAGCTGGCACGCCAAACTGGCGGGGAGCTGGGGGCTAACATTTGTCACAGTTATCAGGCTAGCTGCACCACTGACCCCTTTTGGCTGACTCCTTTGTGCCTACACCTCTGTGGATAAAACCATATAATTACACCCTCATTAGTTCAGAGCCCAGTTCTGAAAGGTCACACACACTCTTCTTCTATTATGTCACACTGAATAGGGTGTATCTGTAACTGTTCCCTTCAACACCTTGGGACTAGAGCTACATATATATGGCCACAAAAAGCTTTTAGGGGGAAGGAGTGGTGTTTACTTCTCTAAGCTAGAGAAAGCAAAGCCAAGAGGAATTTAAAATAATAAACAGCCCCCTCCTTTGCCACTCCTACAATATCCAGTTTTACTTCACCCCAGGCTCCTGAATCTTGGAGACCAGATTTGATAGGTTCCATGGGTAGCAACCTACAAAAACCATTCCTTGGTAAGGCATTTTTCATACCTTTTGGTTTTGAAGGACCTCTGAAACACTTAGCTCAAGTTTTTCATCTGGGTTTGCATTCCTTGCTGGACAATGAAAGTCATATCTCTTCCTCACCTGCAGACTCCTTAGCTGAACTCCACAAGGTGTTTGAAAGGAAAATGTCAAATCAAAAGGCACCCAGATTATTTTTTATTTGAAGGATCACTAAATATATGGATATTTAATGTCTTTGAAGCTATTGTCTCACTTGTGGCGTAGTACAGACCATCCCTTGTATTCATACAGTAGGATGTTTTTCCAGCAGTAAAACAGAGTATGCCTAGATACACATTTCTGCAAGGATGTGCTTAATCTACTACACAATTCTCAGCTTTGCTATTCCTGAAGGGAGCTCAGAACTGAGTTTTAACTGTGGTGGTGAGGTGCTAAAGCTCTTAAAACCACAGGCAAACCACAAGACTGGAAGGTAGGTTCTCTTGGATTGCAGATCAAAAGCAGCAAACACCATTTTTCCTGACATTTTGAATAGAAGTTTCCTCTCCCTGGAGTTATTATGCAGTGGTTGCAGTAGTGTGCGTTTCTGAAGAGCTTCCTGTGTGCCAGCTCAGCACAGAATTCATCTCTGCAGCATCCCATCATTTGAGAAATCTCTGCTGGGCTGTTGCGTGTTGGCATGGAGAAATTAGAGCTATCCTGTGTAGACTGATTAATTTTACCCACATTTGAAGGCTCTGTTTGAAGCTTTCTACATAGTATTTTCTCACACTTTCTCTGAGTTGGCATTTTAAAAGTTAGACTAACTGCTCTGTGTATATATTTGTGCCTTAGAAATAAAACCTGGAAAAAAGACAGGTGCCCAAATATGGCCACAAAAAGCTCCTCTTACAGCTTTGGCATGATTTTTTTGACTTCTGACAGTAGTCAAGAGTTTTAGTTCAGAGCAGGACCCTTTTGTACTGCTGTGTAGCCCTCAACTTAAAGCCTTTGCAGTGTGCTAACTTCAGAATATGATATATTGACCAAATTACGAATATGCAGAATATCCCTAAAGATAAGGCACAACAGGTTTCATTATTTGTTCTGAAAAGGAGTCTTGCAAATGCCTAATAAATCTATCCCTACTTTAGAAATTACTTTAAGGAATGATGAACTCAATTAATTTGTAGGTGATTTATATTTGCTGCTAGATTCTTTTCACTGGGGAATTTGAAAATAGTGGTTGGAATTGTAAAGTCTCAAAATTTGAGATCTAGCATCACTGTAGTTATGGAACTATCCTCTTTGTGGCACAGGAATTTATGTAGCACAATTTCCACATTCACCTGTAGTCATGGCTTTTAGAAAATTCAGCCTTTCCCCATACTTCCAATTCCTTTGGCAGGGTGGAGAAAAACACTAGACTGAACATGATCTCAACAGGATCAGTGGAAGAAGGACTCCTCATTCAGACTAAAACAGATCTATTTTAAATAATTGGTTTTTGTTTATCTGACTTCTGTGCTTTTAAAAGTTGGGAGCATCATGTAGAAAAATTACATATTTTGGGAGATTTCTAAACAGAAATGTAAGTTTTGTACGTTAGGGTTGACTTTTCAGTTCATCTGCTATGGTGATAGGTGGTACAGGAAATGGTGAAGAAAAATGAGGGGATGGATGTTTATCTTCTTGTGAAAACGTGGTGATTGATAGGTATTGCATAAATATGGGGGAATCTGTTAATTTACATTTTTACCTGTCTGCACTTTAAAATGGGGAAAAAAATTGAAGAGAAATCTAAGCAAATAAATCCTGCAACAGCTAGTTCTACTTGTTGATTTCAGGTTACCGCATGAGATTAGGATCTAGCACAGACAAAAAGGATTCAGGTCGCCTTCATGTTGATTTTGCTCAGGCAAGAGATGACTTTTATGAATGGGAATGCAAACAAAGAATGCTGGCCAGAGAAGAACGCCACAGACGTAAAATGGAAGAAGACAGACTGCGCCCTCCTTCACCTCCGGCAATAATGCATTATTCTGAACACGAAGCTGCTTTGCTGGCTGAAAAATTGAAAGGTAAGCAGCATTTGCTACTTCTCAGTTTATTATTCCTTAAAAGCAGGAGCCATGCCGAGGCCAGAGCAGTGAAGCCAGCTTCTCTCTGAGATGTTTCATTACTTGCCCTGTTTGCTTTCCCCCACTGAAATGGCTTTCTTTGCCATTTCTATGCCAAGGGTAATGACACCCACCCACCTGCTGGAAATGCATGACATCTGTCTATCTACCTGTGCTTTAACAGCTAAAACACAGCCTTCAAAGTGCTACAGGTGGGGTTTTTTCTGTTAATTTTCTGCTATCATATAACTTGGAAATACTCTCACAGTAAGACAACCTGTTGTCTTGCTTGCACAGCAAGCATCCTTCTTCCTATGAAAAGCCATATTCTTAAAATTACTTTAATCCTTGACATGTAAGTTACTCCATCACATGCATTTGACTGTCCCTGGCATTCAAATTGCCCTCCTGAGCTTACACAACTTATCTCTGACACACACCATCCATTTTTTTACTCCCTCTTTAGGGTTAGAATTACTTGTGCAGGATAGTGTCATGTTTTGGTATGTGTTTGCTTCCTTGTTTGTTTTTTTCTAGGTACATTTACTGAGTTAATATTTTTCAAGGGTGCACTTGGAGGATTCATTTTATTTTAATAGCTAACATAAACAGTAAGAAGCAAAGAAATAAAGTTATTCCTGGTAACAAAATTTAAAAGAAATATCTAACAAACAACTCTTCACACCGCTTAGAGGTGTATTTATTTTCATCAAGTGTTTAGCGGTTGTGTTTGGCATTCTTTCCCCCATGATGGCCAAGCACATTGCTTAACTGTGTGCCAGGTCACAAGAAGCTGTGATTCTTGCCACTATTTCAGAATTACCAAGATTAGGCTTAGACTATCTAGCTGTCATCACACTGGTCTCTGTTCTAACTATGAAGTATGTTTGGGGAGCCGAAGAAGGACAGTGCAAAGTGCTTCATCCTTGGAGCGTGGAGCAGAGATGCACCCTGCTGTCTCTCTGAGTACTGCATTGGTTGCTGTTAGTTGTTGCTGCTACCTCAGGTAATTACTAGTTTAGCTCACTGTTATCCCCACCAGATACACTTCTCCATAGAATAATTCATCAATCTATCTGATAGATCGGTGAAATAACCCATATGGATTTATAGACCAGGAGAAAAGAGGCCCTAATACAAGAAATTTTCATTCATACCTAGCCTCCAGTCCAGTTTTAGATCCATCTGGTTTTAGTTGAATATTTTAGGAGTTAATCTTTTGTAGGGAAGTTTTTCTTTATGTAGTAAGGCCTACAGATTTCCTGAACTAAACTAGAAAATGCAAGAAGTCTGGACAATTTCTTCCATATGGCTAGTCATTGCTTGGGGCAACTGAATGTGGATTTTTGCAAGATGTTTAAGATGGCTATATTTAGAAGGATTTTTCTTTTCATTTTGGGAAGCTTCCATACTTAATTAAAATCTTCTCCAAGCATTTATATCTTTGGTTCTCCTAAGGGAAATTTAACCAGAGCTTGACATATATGCTCAAGTTTAATATAATTTTTTTTAGCACAATATAGACCAACGCTGTGTGCATAACTGTTTCTCCAGAAATAAACTTTCAGCAATGTACATCACTAAAAAAAAAAAAAAAAGGTAAGTTTATTTTTTTATTGGCTGAAAATCATTAAAATCCAGCAAAAGAATATATTGCAATTTTAAAAGTTCTGCTAATTAACAGTTGCCTTGCTGTGATTGTTGTGAGATTAAAGACACCAGCCCTGGATCTGTACAGATAGTTAGAGTGGTGAATGCAGAAAAAGCCCCTCTCTTCTCAGTGGGCATGAGCTGTGCCCTGTTCTAGGTAGTAAAGAAAGCTGAGGTGGGCTTCAGTAGTTACACTGGTCTGCTTTACCCACCTACCTTTATCTTTACTGGCATCACAGCCAGTATCTGTAAAATAGTGGCATTGAACTTTATGGGCTCCCTTGGGCAACGTGGAATCACCAGATGAGCTCTTGTGACATTCTAAAAAAAGAATTCTTCAATTTGGGCAAGGGGCAGTTCATGTAATAGACTCATACAATCATTAAGGTTGGAAAAGTCCTCTAAGATTGAGTCCAGCCATCATCATACGTTCACAATTTAAATGTGGACTTCAGATGAAAGTAGCAGAACATATATATCCACACACACATACACACATAGACATACACATATACACACACACTCACAGAGATACGTAAAACTTGGAGTTAAAATCTCAGGTCTCTGTATTATCACCACATTTGCACTGCTGCAAAAGCCTGGAGAATTCATCCTGAAGTAAAGAAGGATTACAATTAACACTTGTCAGGATTTAACTTGAAAGATTGTTTCTTCAGCAGATGCTCTGCAGTTGTTTTCTTAAGGAAAGTCATGACCTTGCTGTGGTGCCCACTTCAAAAGACTCCTGAGCTCTGTTGCCAGCTCATGAGACAGAGCTGCAGGTGCCCAACATGCAGGTTTCAGCTCCTGCAGTGCCTCCAGAAGTTCACAGAGCAACACTAGTGAAAAAGCAAGCCAATGTAACTAAGCATATCTCAACCCAAGATACTGCTTTGCAGCCACAGATGTAGATAACTTGGTCTGAATCCAAGCAACTTTTGTTGTCAAAATAACCTTGGAAATTCCTGACAGCAAAGAAATCTTATGATGAGCAGAGATGAAGTATGTTTATCAGCCACTTCCCTAATGTGGTCTAGATATTTACCAAGTCTGTAACAGAGGTGACAATATCTTTTTTTCACTTTCTGCAAACTGCAGCATAAGACTAAGAAATCATTGTTTTTGTGTAACAGACTTGGCTGGAAATGCTTGGCCCTGTGTTGTCAGTATATTCCTATTCCTTTGGTCTGCTGAAGTTACCTGGTACAGCAGTGACTATGGGTGAGAGCACAGAGGAACTTCTGTGCCAGTTGGAAACAGAAATTCATTGTAAATTTTCAGCCAGGTAGTCTCTACTGGCGTAGAGCTTCACAGAACAAAGAAACCAGTTCTTCAGTGCCTGGTGACTGGGGCTGGGAATCCACTTCATCTGAGGCCTCATATACATGAGGATTTATAATATACTCTCCATTCCCTGTGGACTACCCTGAATCCCTTCATATCTGCAAAGAACTTGGTTTGAGCACTTAATTTTTGCCAAAGTTAAAGAAACCCGTCAAACTATGGACCAGTGCAATTTTTCACCACTTTGCAATTCAGTGCGTAGCAAACAGTGTTTATATATATGTATCTCCCTCTCCCTTTTGCCTTTTTCCTTCTTTTTTTTATTTATTAAGATCTTCATTACTGCTGCAAATGAAGTCCTTCTTAACTCTCTCCTTTTTGGCAGTATGAATATTTTTTTCCTGCACCATTCATGTCATTAGCCTGAGCCTCAATTATCAAAATGAAATGAGCTCCAGCATTCGAACAAGATGAGTAACATGAAGAGAATGAGATCCTTCTTATCTGTGTTTCCTTGAGAAAATACCTCAATAAATTCACAGATGTGAACTCTGGGAATCCAGGGTCATTTACAATGAAGTGTAAATGTTATTTACCTCCTTAAACAGCCTTTGAAAATAGACCTTGAGTTCTTGTTTTGACAAAACCAGCAGAATATTGTGTCTTCTGCTATTGTACTAGAAAAAAAGTGACTTTCGCTTCTTCTGGTTCATTGCAGCATTTGTGTGTGTCTTTGAGATTTTAATTCCTCAGTGTTAAATCAGATGTGTTATTACTGCACAGTGGAATGTGTTGGTAGATATTTAGGTTCAAATTTGCATTCTCTGACATCTGTTTTCCTGGGTGCATTATAAACAGTTAAGTCATGTGGTGCCCAGAACATGACACAACTGGAGATAGGCTGAACCTTTTAAGTGGAATGCTGCTCTGTCAGGTGCATTGGAACAAAACATTTTAATCTGTGCTTATGACATTTGCGTTTCAAAGCAGGATTTCAAACATTATGATTTTCTTAATTCAAGCATATCTGTACCTAATGGTATCATCTTCAGAAATCACTTCTTGCAAATAAGATCCTTTAAAATGCTACATATGTCTTACTTGCTGTGGGTAGCTAAATAGTTCTATCACTTAACAAAGGCATCTCTTTATATCTAAATATCTGGTTTTTTTAATATTTTAAGCAAAAGAGACATAAATATCTGAGAGTTAAATACAATACCCTAGAATTTACCTCCCTTTTTAATACAGTGTTTCTTTATAAGCACGGGGAAGTTATTCATACGGTTTTTCATTTTAAGAAATATAATTTAAAAATTGAGAAGCTGCTGCTTTGCCAGGCACTGTATTATCCCCTGAAGAGAGCACAGATTGGAAATTTAAATAAATAGATGGCAGTTACAGTAGAATGAGGGATGTGCCTTGCTCAAGACTCAGGTAACATCAAGCCTGACAATCTCAACTCTTGCACATCGTTTGAAATATAAACAACATTTAATTGCTTGGGAGATAGGATATTTCACTGAGGAGAAAAATACACTGCTTTCATTATCACCCTGTACTTGGGAGCCAGACTGGTGGAGCACTGGAGAGACAGTGCAATTATGCAGAGAGGCAAGTCTCACTCAGAAAGGATCAAATTCAGTGCAGAGCTACGTCAGAAGGGGAGGCAAAGTCAGATCCTATGAACAAATCCAGTGAATGCCAGGTTTAAATGCTGAGACTCCGGACTTTTTTTTAGCACAATTTTTTTTATTAGTGGTATATCAGGACAGAGCCCTGGAACAGACATGTTTCGACGCTTTAGCATCAAATCTGTTCACTCACCCTTCCTGGTTTTAGATTATCATTTTCTCCTTCCTTCTTCCATATGCTGCTGACATCTGCTGTGGCACAATACATCTGGCTCCGAGAGCCTCGCACAGGGGCTGTGAGCAGGCACGGTGCGAGGGCACTTTTGTCTGCTGGCAGAAGAGCATAAGGTGGGTTCAGCTATCAGCAGCCTGGTAACCCAATTCCCTGG
The DNA here is from genome assembly GCA_013397555.1 of Urocynchramus pylzowi. NCBI lineage: Eukaryota > Metazoa > Chordata > Aves > Passeriformes > Fringillidae > Urocynchramus > Urocynchramus pylzowi. The sequence continues at coordinate 2,083,025 of VZRH01004719.1, read as the reverse complement.
ACATGTCCCTCCCAAAGCCTACAGGAGGTACACTCACTGCTTAGTGCATTACTGAAAGCATCCTCCATCACCTCAGCTGCATTGTATCAATTCAGATTTTGAGGTTTTAATATAAACCCACTGGATTAAATGTACCTCACTGCAAAATGACTCAAGTTAATTACTAAGAGCTGGGAAATGGCAGCTCACTGATCTAAAAGGTTTTTTTTGTGATTTTGAGAAATAGGGAGGAAACTCAATACCCTCATAATTACTTTTCACTGGAAATAATGGCACCAGCAGGAGAAGATAATGGATTTCTGTGTCTGACATGAAACACCCACCCCAGGAAGAATCTTGTGTGATTTAATTTGAAAGAAATAAGGAGTTTGATTATGTAGGGGGAAGAGACTACTTTTTAATATATCTTTTAGTGAACATATACATGTATTTTTATCAAATCTAGTGTCAGCTAGAGATTTGTTACATAACTGGAAAAGTTTCTTGGTTATAGTATGCAGTTAAGGATATTTAAAAAATAGTAAGGTGGATATTAATCATTCTTTAAAAGAACCCTTTGGCAGTAAGAATTTGTATTTCTTGATTCTTACTTGTTATGCAATGCCACTGGGTTAAAAATGTTATTAATCCCAAAAGTACTAGAATGATGTGTGTGATGCATGGCACAATTATATAAGGGATTTGAGCAGGAAAAAAATAAGGTGAGGGTAGTAGACTGAAGAGTTGTGTTTCTAGGTCACTGGCAGGCACTCTGTACAGAAGAAGCTCTTAAGCCAAGAGAAAAATAGGTTGTCATTTTGGCACCAGAAGTGGTGTGTGCTGGGAAGAAAATTGTTCCTGATGCACGGGGGAGCTGGGCTGAGCCTGCTGATGAGAGAGGTTAGTGAAGCTTTTCTCTGACCTGATTCACCCACAGCAGTCACCTCCTAAAGTTTATTCTTTTTTGTGTTGAATTCAGTCTTTGCAGTTTAGAAATCTTAGTTATAGTTTAATAAATTATCAAGTCAGAAGTCAGATTAAGAGTAACCTTGGCCATACATCCTCCCCTGGCTGTGGTTATATGTAATGAAGAAGTTTGCATCCTGAACTGAACTGTGTCACCTTCCTGTTTGAACTGGGCCCAGTTTGACAAGCTGGAACTGGAGTCTGAGCAGCTCCAGGCAGGCTGAGGGCACTCTAACCATGAGCAAAGGGGTAGTGCTGAGCGTGGGGATGAGGCAGGGAACACATTTTCCTGTGGCACTTCTACAGCTGTCAGAGGACAGGCTGTTAATCAGAGGCAAAAAAGGACTGACATATCCCACCACTCTTGTCCTTTCTCTGCCTGCCTTGCAGCACAGTCATGCTCAGTACTCAAGGGTGTTTGTTAATTGGGTTTCTGCTGATCAGGGCAGAATTTGGCATAAAGGTGTACCTGCCCCTTCCCATCTTACAGAGGGGCTGAGAACAATGAGATCATTAATGCTTACCAAAACATAGGCAAACAGCACAGGAGCTTTCTAGGTGTAGTCACTGGGGTAAAGACCAGCAGCTTTGTCTTTTCAGCATGTCCTTGCAAGCCTGGGAGGTTGCATTTGGGGAGCAGGATTAGGAACAAAAGACAATGTATAGTGACTCTGGATAATACCATAGCCCGTAGGACAATGGGTTTGCTGTGATTTAGAGAGGCTCCAAGTGTTGTGTGAAATATCTCAGATACTTTTCAAACATCTGCAAAAGACCAGGGTTAAAAAGATAATAACAAGGCTAAATAATAACAAGTTAATAACAAGGTCCAGTGTTTGGTCTTGTCCTAGCTGGAAATCTAGCACGTAATGTCACTCTTGAAACAGAGAAATATCAAGTCAGCTATATTTGCAATATATCTATAAATGTAAAAATTGTAGAAATAAGAGTATTTGAATGCCTGGCTTCAGAGTGATGGATTAGTCTATATACTTTTCTAACGGCTAAGACTTTAGACACCAAGTTGTGAAATCACCTTATGGAGGTGCTTAACACTGAGAGATAAATAGTCACATTTGAGGGTACTCTGCGCTGAATTCTGCCCCGTGTTACACCAGGGAAACTCCATAAGCTGAAAGTAAAACCTCTGTTTCCAACACCTTTTCCCAGGATACCATTCTGTAACAGTTGTTGTCACAGCTTTTTCAATTAAATGTTTATTCCAGTTGGGGTTGCTTAGAGGTGGTCAAATTACAAGCAGAAAAATGCAAAACATTTGTCAACAATAATTCCCTTTTTTCATAGAAATACTCCTGTTAACAAATTTCTGGGCAGCTCTAGGGACGCATTTTCTTTTCTTTATACTTCGTTTCATCTAAGTTGTGAGTTCGGATTTAAATGTCAAATATCTGTAGTTGATAGAAGAGGAATTTGAAACATCTTATCTCTAGCACCCTGTGCTTGAGTCTGGCAGCACCTGGAAATCTCTATCGACAGAGACCCAGCAAGCCATCCTGGATGGATGGGTAGTCTTCAAGTGACAGCACGTTGTCAGAGCTTGTGTTAGAGCTGCCCTTTACAGGGACACCTGCAAGGGTGCAGGTGCTTGCAGCAGGTGCCCTTGTGGAATGTTGGGATTAGTCCGACCAACCTGTGCCTGTTGCAGAGCTGTCAACACAGGAGCTGGCCAGCCCAGGCTCCCTTTGCAGCTGCTTGAGGGAAGCAGCACTTCTGGGGCACAGGTGACTTCACATTAAACAGACAACAAAAACAGCACTGATAAAACCTACCTTACTTGCTTAGAATATGCTGTGACTTGGAGGAGGAAAAAGCTCTAAGAGTGAGAAATAATTTGCCGCATGCTTATTTTAAAAGAACAATTACATATGGGATCTTGTCTTATATAAAGGAATTTATTTGAAGAGTGTGTTTTTAAACAGTGTATAATTATGTGCATCCTACCATGAGGGAATAATTTTGAACAGAATTAGGAATTTTGTTTTATTTTTTTAAATAAACGGCTGCAATCATAAAGCAGTTCACGCTCTGCTTAAATTAGATTCCATTGCTGCATTTCTTCTACTATTTATCTACTAACTAAAAAAGAAATGAACAATCTCATATAAAAATCTGATTTTCTAAGGCAATCTCTCATTGCTAAGAAAGTATTCTGCATGAAAAAAATGGATTCATGGTGAGTTACCTTATACACTGAGTGTGCTCAAGAATATAAAAGTTAGAAATTAAGGTGACATAAATTTTAAAACTGTAGAGAAAAGATTTTATTAACTAATGTGCTCCTGTTGTGCATATATTACCCTCTAGCATTTTTGAATGTAATTTCTAATTATGTAATCAATGAAGATGCTGATGTTTACCAATGAAAGGATTTTTTCCTGCTCTGTGAGCAGAGCTGTGAATTAACTGTAACAGTCCCACAGACCTCTGCAGCTCCCTGAAAGTACAGTATGATGAAAGCAGGTTTTCAGCATGTCCTTTTAAATGGGTAGAATCTATGTGGCAGAAGGATGATATGTTAACAAACATCCCTTACAGACACCCACTGTGCCTGATAAAAACAAAACGAGGGGAGGGTGTTTTTATTTCATAGAGACTGTATAGCAAAACAACACATAAATGAGTACTGGGGAGAGACTAAACCAAGGAAAAGGGAGGATATTTCTGTGCTGCTGATTTTGCTCATGCGTGGAAACATGCTAACATTGCTAGAAACCATTAGAGGTTTGTTTTTTTTTTTTTATTTACTAGTGTAATTATAATAAACATTGTGTTTCAGGGATGAGTTCTTGGCCTATTGCATCTTTGACATCCAGTTCCCATGCAACTCAGCAGGCCGAAGATTTTGCCCAAGTCTTTTGGAGAGCCGTATCCTCGTGTTGTCTTGCAGTGAAGAGGCTTTGCATGAGTCTTGTTTACACTTGGCATTTCTTGGGGTCTATATTCAGCCAACCTCGCTCGTCAGAGCCACTTAAAACATTCCTGCTGCATATGTACCTAGCAAAGCTCAGAAGAGGAGTCTAATCTGAGGGGACAGTATGAAATGAAAGGATGCTCATCTGACTCTTCCTGCCCAGTGAAAATTAATGAATGGTGATAATGAATCACATGTTAATGTTTTGTAATAGATACACCATTGTACACAGGGAAGGTGTTATGTGTTATTTTGCACTTTTTTCTTGAGGGATCTTGGGTGAACATGCCTATTCAGCTGTGGAGAGCAAATCTTACTGCTGTAGCTGAAAGCATGTTTCAGTTAATAAGATGTTAAAGATCAGGCAATGTAAAAATCTCATCTTCAGAGGCTGTGGGCACAGAGCATGTCACTAGTCCTCTCTGTATTTTAGGCTACTCGCCTTTTAAGGAAGTGATTATTGATTCAGAATAAAAGCCAAAATCTTCACTTAACAATTATTATTTCATTATTCTTTGTACATGGAAAGCAGAGTCTTGCAAACTGTGTCACATGTTTCTGTATCCTGTGACACAGTTGGCTGGGTTTAGTATTTTCCAGTTTTTGTTTTAAGTGTCTGTTGGTTATGACTACACTGCATCTTCCCTCCATAACCATATACCTTCTCCTGCAGAAAGGTATGCATACCATCTAAAATATATATACAGAAATATAACCAAAAAGCACTAGATGAGATGTTTAAAATGAGTTGTTGGGAAATTTAAGTTTTATAGAATAAAATCCTGGTGAAAAATGATATCAAATTGCACAAAAATGGTTCCACAGGAGAACACTGTTGTAATAATATTTTCTTGCAGTTCAGTCTAAATGGGACTTAAAAAGAAATGTTTCCTCTTAATCCTGATGAAACCTGAAGTGTAATGGATGCTGTGCTTAGAGTGTTCTGAGGAAGCTGAGAGCACTGTCAGAGGAAAGGAGATTACCTGGGGAGGGAGTATACAAAATCTAGCCTTCAGTTTTGGCAATCTTTCTGCAGAGAAAAACAACTTTTGTTACCTGAATGGCAAACATGAAGTTGTAATCCAGGTGTTTTCCTGGATTCATCTGAAATCCTTTAAAGTGTATATATATAATGTGAAACATAAAACAAATAGTACAAAACAAATAATACAAAACTAATGCAGGCACATTGTCTGTTCAAAGCAGTTCCTTGTAATTAATCAGTGTTTTGAGGAGGAATTGTTCAACCTCAGCATTGTTCCTTAATTAACAACATGTCAGTGAAATCTGTTGACAAGAAGTATGGCTGAGCCCAAGCTCCAAGACTGGGGTTTTGGCTGAGCAGATTAACACAGACACATTTCATTTCCTCAGTGAGTCCAGTCGCACGGAGGTCTCCTCACTCCCGCTGTAAGGTCATTCCATATCGCTGAATGGCTTGAGGGAGACATTGTGAAAGTAAAGACTCAGACCACAGGGAAGGGAGGGAGGCTGCTTTTTGTTGTGAGGAAGCTATTAAAATGAGGAGAAGACAAGTCTTGAATGAAGATTTATGTAGCTTCACATGGCTGTATTGGCTTCTTACATCTGATAGAACAAAGGACACAAAAGTTGCCCAAAATGATATACTGCAAGCAGGATTGATGGTGATTTTAATGTGACACAGAGCAGAAAATGTGTTCTCAGCAGGATATTTATGCCTGCAATTTGAAACCTGTGCTTTGATTGTTCTAGATGATAGCAAGTTTTCCGAGGCCATCACGGTGCTGCTCACCTGGATCGAGCGAGGCGAGGTGAACCGTCGCTCTGCCAACCAGTTCTACTCCATGGTGCAGTCGGCCAACAGCCACGTCCGCCGGCTCATGAACGAAAAGGCGGCTCACGAGCAAGAAATGGAGCAAGCCAAGGAGAGTTTCAAAAATGCCTTAACGGGGATCCTCACTCAATGTAAGTAACTCCCTTTTTGTCAGTGTTGTTGTAGTGATGGTGGTGGTGGTGGTAGTGGTTTTATCATTTTGCTTGTTTGTTTGGGGGTAAGTAGTTGCAATGCAGTCATGCTCTACTTCACATCCTATTCCATACTCTATGGCAGTTTGGAGGATCAAGGACCATTCCTAAGAACTTATTATTCAAGGTGAGCAAAGTTTCAGTAGTTTTTTTTATTAATAGATGGAGACGTGCTCTATTCACAATGTCTACCCTTGTGTAGACATAACGCTTCAAGAATGGACAAGGCAGAAGCCTCACTGCTCTGAGAAAAGATCATGGGGTTTTTTTGACAGAAGGTATATGTAGCCTGTGTGTGGCAGCTAGTTAACTAGGTCAATTACAGAATAGAGCACAATTAGGTGATATTTTTAGCCTGGGTTTAGGTAAAAGGCAGTAGAATCCAGTAACTTGTAGGGATATATTCACAGATAAAGGCCACCTCCACAGTAGAAAAGTATGCTGTACTGCTGGCATCAGGACTGGTTGGCTGATACAATGCCAGTATTAATTGGGCAGATAAACTGTCTTAAATATCTAGTGCTGGCAGCTATTTCCTTAGTACAGAAATACAATCAATGAACTTATACTAATGAGGTTCCCTCATAAAACAGTGATCACAATACTTGCCTAGAAGTTTTCTTCAAGAGGAGAGGAGAGGAGAGAGGAGAGGAGAGGAGAGGAGAGGAGAGGAGAGGAGAGGAGAGGAGAATATGAGGAAAAAAAAAAAGGCAAGGAAAAAAGGAGAAAGAAAACTGATTTAATTGTTGGTGGTTTTTAATGTGTCTACTCATGGCTCCTCAAGGAAGAGGCATTATGATACTCAGAAAGGTGAAGCCTGAATCCAGCTCTAATATGCCAGTTGAGAACAAAACCCAAGATAATTTACCAGATAGAGGACAGTGAAGTTGTTACATTGTAATTTCTGAATCATACCCCTAATCTTTGCGTTAAAAAAAAGCCCTAAAGGCTTTTGTGCAATTTATTTCTGGTCCCTCGGTGGACATCCTTTGTAAGTTAGTGTTGAAAGCATAAGCTTGGATGGACTTGTCTGGCTTAGCAGAGCAGCCACTAAAGCTTCCTGCATAAGTGATGGAGAGCTCATCATCTCAGAAGACAAATTCACCATAGGGCATATATCCTAATGTAAGAGTTTAGATGCCAGGACTTAGAAACCAAGATTCTGGGCCAAAGACATTTGATTTCTGTGGACCTATGTTCAGAGAGTAAATTTAAAAGACTAGCTAATTCCCTTGGTAATTTGCTAAGCATTGTTGTCTTCTGTCTCAGCATCTAAAAGGCAGTGTGAGGCCCAGAGATACAGGCACCATGCATGGCGTGCTGTTCAGTTCACACCAGGGCCTCTCTAGTTTTGTGTGCAACAGCCAGCTCTAGCATTCAGAAATGCCTTCTTCAGCTGCATTAAAAAAAGTCCCCCATTGTCAGCAGGCTGAACTTTAGTTAAATCAGTCTAAATTAGCCCATTTGTCACCAACTGTTGTAGAACATCTGTCACTTGGAAATAGAGATCCCTGTAGTTTCAGGTGAAAATTTGCAGTTTTGCCTATCTGTTTTGCTCCTGTAATGTGCTGAATGCTGAACTTACAAAAACAGAAATAGCTTTGGCTTCAAAATGTGCGCTTCCTAGTGCCACAGTAACAGCAGAGTCCAGAAGAAGAAAGTTTCTGACAGATCTGGCCTAGGAGGACAAGGTCAGCAAAAAGCATCCTCAGGGAAAGGTGTTACACTGCAGATTTTATAAGAACAAGTTTTACAAGCTTTCCATATGTTCCCCATTGTTTATTTTATAAACATCATGAACATTGACCATTATTAGCATTAATATACCTTATTAAAATTCCTTGCAAACTTGCTGCAAACAGATGGGTAATGTTTTTCCTTTACACATGCATATGCCTAAGATTGCTAAGCATGGAGATTCTGAAATGAGCTTCCCTTTTTAAAGGAAATTTCAATTGCTCTGTACTTGAATTGATCTGAGGAGTGTTTTTCATGCATCTTTTTCCATTGCTGTTCCACAGTCCTGCATAATTGGTTATAATATGTCAGTCGCTTTATGAAGAAGAATTTGAAAATACAAGATGTCCAAAATAGGTGTGTGTGGCCTATTAAATTCTGCAGATTGACAGAAACCCACTTCTGCTCTTCTGCAGTAAGGATCCAAAAGTCTAGTGTAATGCTGCAGCTGTGTGGCCATTTGACATAAATATTACAGTATTTTAAAAATATCATGTGGCAGTCTTCTTTCATGAACTAGGTCAGATGTCAACTTGGAGCTGACCATTCCAGGCTTTCTTTGCAGTCAGAAGAGAAAAATAAGAATCTCATGGAATGAGTCATCAAACTGACCTCATGGTGCTCTTCCAATGAGATGAATCATCCCTTGGATATGCCATTTTTTCTCTGTTGCCCATAGAGGATTCACAGGGGGCCTAGCTCTGAACCAGATGTCCCACTTTTCACATGCCTTGTTCAGAGCAGATTAATCCCACTTACTGTGTACAGCATTGATAAAGACAGGTGTAGCATAAGAGAAGAACTTGGAGTTAGATAAAAATGCCAGCAATTAATGTTATGGATAGTGAAAAAGAAATAAAATTGACTTCAATTGGCACTCACCTGGAACACACACAATCACACACATACACACACAGGGTCTTAGTGGCTCTCAGTAAAAAATACTTTCTTATTAATGAGGATTACTGTGACCAGAACATTTCATCTTATGGCCTAACTAATAAAGAAGTACAGGCGTTGAAATCCCTGCTACAAATTTGTGCCTGGAGGCATTTAGGAGATTACTGAACAGATTACCCCTAAAAATTTGGGTCAATTGCTCAGCACGTGAATTAATTACCTCATCAAGGTACTTGTGCCAGGATAATCTGTGAAATAAAGTGTATTACTGTTGTCACACCACAAATTTACAGCACCTGATTTAAGTGCTACAGGGAGTCTTAGCCTTGGTATGGTGCTTCTTCAGTTATGTAAGGGATAAAGAGAGAAAAATGTCCACTTCCTTCTTTTTATTAAATTACTCGATTTTTCTAGATTTGAATTTGTGCTTAAAGTATGGATTGTTTTCAAGGATTTTGGATAGGTCTGTCTTTGTGGTTTGACATCAACTTACTTCCACAGCTTATATACACGTGACACTGCCCCTTGACTTTCCATTCATCTCTGTTTCGTTTCCTCCCAAACCACCCGTTCAGCATAAGGTTTACAGACATTGAGCCTCATGTTTAAGGAAAATGGAGGCCCTAGAGATATCCCTGTTGGGCTGTTGGTGTTTTTTAGGCTACACCAAAGCTGCAATTACCTCCTCTGACCCTCTTCTCCATGGGCTGTAAACTTTGCCTACCTCTTACTGAGTCTTAAGACTATTTAATGCAGTCTCCCTTGACAACACTGACAAAAGTACCTACAGGTGAATAAAATTTCCATATTCAAAAATTAATTTGATATCTAAAGAGTAAGACACACACGGTGGTGGAAGTGTCCCAGTATACAAGTTCACAAGTTCACACACGATGTAGTGAAGAGAAGTCCCCCATGTCTGGTTACTGAGCAGATTATGGCACTCCATCATTTGGTCATTTTTGTTCATTTTACTAAAGAACTAATGGACTTAGTGGACTCTGAAGCTAGGTCCCCATCAGAGTCTATGAATCAGTCTCTTGTGTGCCTGTGGGGGAACAGTAGGAGGGTGGTTTTTATCAGGGAGGCCCATGGCCAGATTACTTGACATAGAATCATAGAATCAGTAAGGTTGGAAAAGACCTCCAAGGTCATTTGAGTTCAGCCTTTGAATGAACACCACCATGCCAACTAAACCATAGCCCCAAGTGCCATGTCCAGTCATTTCTTAAACTCTTCCAGGGGTGGTACCTTCACCACTGCCCTGGGCAGCCTGTTCCAGTGGTTAACCACCCTTTCAGTGAAAAAATTCTTCCTGATGTCCAGTATGAACATGAACAAGGGGTAATGGCTTTAAACTGAAAGGGGACCAGTTTAGATTAGGTATCAGGAAGAGAGATACTCTTCCTGTTCATGTATAAGTGGTACTCATACTGTGAGAGTGGTGAGACACTGGAACAGGTTGCCCAGTGAAGCTGTGGATTCCCCACTCCTGTCAGCTTTCAAGGCCAGGTTGGATGGAGCTTTGAGCAACCTGGTCTAATGGAAGGTGTCCCTGCCCATGACAGGAGGATGAAACCAGATGATCTTTAAGATCCATTCCAAGCCAAACCATTCTGTGATTCTATGGATTATGAGATTATGCAGTTCACATGCTTTGCCTCTTGCTAAGCATCTTCGGCCCTTACTTGTGAAACAGGAAGTGAAGCTATATTCAACTTTGAGCTGATTCAGTAGGCCTGTCCATTTAGGAAGAATCAAAGGTTTGTGGAGAAGGCTGTTTGTCATGTACCCCTTTTTTGGACTCTCAAAATTGTCACCTTGAGTTTTCCTTTCCTTTCTACTGAAGGACTCCAGTAGTATATTAGATTACATCAAATATTTTTATCAAATAGCTGGTAGGTATCTGACATGAATTACACCCCTATCCAAAAAAAAAAAAAAAATTGTACTTAAATAATTCTGAAGGGAAAAGCATTCTCAATAGACTGAATAAAATTCTCCTTCTTTCAGGTTTCTTCATTTTCATTCTCTGATCTCCCTGGATATGATGTAATCTGTTTTAACATTATCAATGTCTTCACAGATAGAATCTGCATTTTTTTTTAATATTAAAAAAGTAAAAAAAAAATATTAAAAATCCTTTTTGAGCTTTCTTCAAAGAATGATTGGCATCAGTTTTGTTTTTCTCTTTACAGGTTTGCTTCAGAAGTTGCTCTCTTGCTTTAGAAAAGATAGCATTTACATTGATATAATGATGATTGCTAAAATCACTGTCTCATCTGATTTCCTTTAAATTCCATACTTCAGTACTTTCTCCCAAAAATCCTTCCACTTCTTAGTATTCTCATAGTACTAAAAATGAAGCCAGTTTCATTACAGATAGTAAGAGCATGCTGGTTAAAATTCTCTTAACAGTCAAACTTTTTATATACAATCATGCTTTCCAAAGTATTCTTTGAATTGCTCCACATTAATAACAAATTTTAAAAGGATTTTCCTGCTCTTTAATTGTCCAGTCTTACAGTCTTTCTTTCATTTGCCACTGACTAATTCAAAAATATGAGCTGACTTTATGTGCAATTTTTAGGTCATCATTAAGCTCTTTGTGAAAGAGATTGAGTCATATAATGTGTTTTTACAGTGCAGCCGAGTTCTCAGTTGGTGTCATAGAATGCCACTATAATACAAACATTAATCATTCATGTCATTAGTTGCCACTATTACTTTCTACCTTGATGTATTTCTAAAAAAGAAAAAAAAAAAAAAGTACAAAATAACCTCTGCAATCCATCCAGTTCCTTTTGTTAGCTCATTTAGTCAGTGTGCTCTTGGCTTGTTTCTATACTAATAATTTGTCCAGTAAAGCTCAGCTGGATCTCTTTATTCTTTTTTCAGTTGTCCTTCTATCTATGAGATTTTCTATCTCATATACACATGTTCCCAAAAGCATTTCTATACAGGATGCTGTGGCAGTGGCAGAGAATAGAGATGAAAGACTCCATTTTTATTTTACCTTGCATTCTAGTAGTTCCTGCCTTTCTTTTGGCAGTATAACCCTTTGTGGTTGCAATTTGTTGTACTTCACATAGCTTATTCTTCCGTGTTTCATTTTCTTTGAATTTCTGCATTCCCTCCGTTGTCTGTAGCTTTCACTCCACCTAAAGTCAATACAAATCTTGGTATCGATTTAAGCATGGACAGAATTTCAACAGAAGCTCTTCCCTTATTTTTAAGAGGGTTGTTTTGTTTTTTTAATGTAGTCCATTAAATATGCATGGTATTTTGCAGAAAAATAAAGGCACTGCCTTCCAAGAGATTTCAGTCTATTTTGACAACTCATGCCACTTGCCTGGAATCTGCATTTCTCCTAGATGATGACACAAGGTTCAAGGCAAAGAAGCATGTGCTTTAATCATGTGGAAATCTGTGCTTGGTTTTGACTTGCCTTACTAAGTAGAGAGAGGGGTAAGGGCGTGATGCAGCACAGAACTGAGCTGTAAATGTTCTATGGAAATAAAGGATGAGGGAAGAGTCATTAAGGAAGGAAGGAAAGGTGGTTTCACCCAAAAGGATGAGTTGGCTGTGCATACCATGTGGTCTGCGCATCTAAAGCTGTTCAGACTGCTTATAAATCATTAAATAAACATTATAAATACGAACAATCCTGTGCAATTATGAGTGATTGAAATACTTGCTCCCTTCAGTGTGCACTAGTCATGCTTCATGTCAAATCACTGAATTTGTCATAAATGCTGTAGTTTGTGATGATAACAGAGATGTTATGGGGAGTTTTGGAAAGGGATAGACTATGTGAGAGAAGAAGATGGACACACACAGAAGAAACAAAAATACAGAAGGAAGAAGTCATGGCAGGCAAGAGAACATAAGGTATGGCAACAGATGGAGAAGTAAATTTCACACCTGAAGTGTGTGAAACAATTTTTTGTTTTGATTGCCAGTAGAGGCTATGGCTATTGAAACCTCCTCATCCACATCTTTATCCTTTTTCTTCAGCAAAAGAAACCATATTATGCCCCCCCAAAAAATATAGCCTTCCTGATCTCCTAGGAACATTTTAATCCGCAAGATTCCTCCATAATTATTCCTTCACTTAATGGGACCTGCAATGGCTTATTGCCATTTATGATGTTCCTACATTGCAGAATTCCCTAGGAGTTCTCTTTTTGGACAGATTTACCAAAAATGGTAGTTCCCACTTTTGCTGTTTTTAAATCTGAGAACTGAAAAGCAAGCTGTGCCTAACAATAAATAAAAGAAAGAACAGCTAATTAACTGCAGTACTTTGGGGACGGTTTCTAATCTTGTCCAGCCAATGAAGAAAGCAGCATTCACTTCATCTTCCTTTGAGTTGGTGGGGGGCAGTTGAGGTTTTCTATGTTTTTGTTCTGGTTGTCAACACAAGGCCCATAAAGTCCATTCAGTAATGTAAGATGGTGACATTGAAAGAGCAGGTACTGTACATTTTTACTTGCCCTCCTATGTTGTGCTGGTCTGATGTCAGGCTCCTGTTTGTTGAGAAATGACATGAAGGTGAAGTGGTCTTGTTGAGTCCGAGTGATTTATCACATGGCACGGCGCCAGCTCTTGCAGTTACACCAAGCTGTCAGTTTCTCTGTTGTAAATTAAACCGCGGTTTCATAACCTAACAGATTTTCAAAGCTTAAATTGTAGCTTGCAGGGCAAACTGGGCTCTCTTTAATCAAATTGTATTTTTTTTTTAAATTTCAAAGTTTAACAGGGAGCATTCTTTTTCTAGAACTATCAATTGTTGATATACATACCTCAGACAAGTTACTGTACAGGTTTCAGTATGAATCCTATAATTGGGCACTTTTAGTATCCCCATAGTGCTCCCTCTTTTACTGTTCCCTGCTGGGTTCCTTAGTTTAAAGAAGGAGAAAGGAAAACAATGGCTACTGACACAGGGATTTGATACTCTTACAAGACCAGAGGTTACAGTAAGTGTTGTGGTATAAATACTTCTTTTTTCTTTGTCCATGCGGAAGGATCTCCTTATTGTATTAGAAAGAAGTTCTTCTTCCTACATCACCCAGGTATAGACCATTGACATTCACTCAGCCTCTTAATAACCCACACAAGCAGATTGACTAAGGCCAGTCTGAGTCAGATGGAACAGGAAGAGGGACCAAGCATGAACCCAGACACACACCCTGCTGGTCTCAAATGTAGGCCTAGTCAAAGGGAAATGTAGAAATAATTTAGAGAGAGGACATTCTTTCTAGTATTCAGGTAGGTGAGACAGGGTAGGAGGAAAACATCCTTCTTCCTCTGGTAAGCCTTGTAATTGCTGTCTGCACTGCTGAGACCTCTGTACCAGGATGAGATCAGAAAAGGTGAGACTGCTAGTAAAGGATGACCCTCCCTGACTCTGTCTGCAGGATTAAATTAAGCTGAGCTAGGACAGGCTGGCCCATACTGTTCAGCTGTTAGAAAGTTGTTGCTCTGGGTCAGCTAGTGTTTTCCCACAAAATGTGATACAGTTTAGAGTTTGATGTAGGCCAAGTAGTTTCCCAGAAAAGCATATTTTTGGAAAGAGAGAAGTGCTGTTGCTGTAGGGACACTCAGCATGTTGTGCCTGTTGGTTTTGGGGAGCAAGAATGGTCCCTGGCTGGTTTTGATCGCTAGTACAGATGTAGTTATTGGTAGAAGGGCAGGTTGAGGAAGGGCATCCTTGCAAGCTGACCACCCACACAGCAAAACAATTTGGGAGATAAATCACTGCAGGCACCATTCTCTTGGTCTGTCCAAAAAGGTGGAATTTGGGGATATAATAGTGAAGTCCTATGGTTTTCTCCTTTTTCGTGCTATGTCTTAACACCATGTCTTAAGGAACCTACAGGCATCTGGGCAGCACGCAGACCAAATTTCTCTGATGGAGTAGCAGATAATTGTGAATTTTAAAAAGTTTTTTTAAAAAACACAGCCAAACACAAAACTCCAACAAAACCAAAAGCAAAGCAGAGTGGCAAATGAGGTATTTTGCACAGCTGTCAAAACCTGTATCTTTACTATACAAATCTATAATGGTCTTTGCTTATGTATCCAGCTGTGGTATGCTTTACTTTAGGACCCATCCTTTGCATTATCTGCAGTCTTCCCCAGGGTGATATTTCCAACTCTTATGTTTTCCTCTGCTAGTCAAAGGCAATCACATCTGTTTCTCCGTCTGTGGCATGAGAATTGAGTAACAGGAAGAGGCTGCAGGTTTTCAGCTCTAAAAGTGAGAAAGGCAAGTTATTTTTTGAAAGTAAGCAGTACCATAAGCAAAACAATGAGTGTTTTGCTCAAATTAATTAAAATAATACATGTTTCATTACTCTGCAGTCTGTCTACCATTTCTCTTACCAATGTCACATGTCATTTACCTATGCACAGTTTTAATCTTGGACTTAATGCTAAGTTCTGTTTAGCTCATTACCAAATGCCTTTCAGGACTGTTGCCAAAAATATTCTCTTCCCTATCCAAAACTGACCTGGAGACTCTAATTCATTCACTACAGCATCTAGCCTTGACTACTGTAATTCCTTGGTTTGCTGGGCTTGGAGCCAAATCGATTGGCAGACTGTAGCTTAGTCAGAATTCAGCAACAGGGCTTCTGACCCAAACCACGCCAACTCTATATCCTCCCTGTGCTGCAACTCTATATTTGAAAAGCGTGTTATACATTTACTGTAACAGTTTCCTTTACACTGTAATTTTATGGGTTGAATTTTTCTTTTACCCTTCATGTCAACTGTCACACTCTTACAGAATTTTTTCTGTGCTAAATTGCCATATATTCTACTCTGACACTTGCAGTAATTTAGTGCAAAGCCCTTTTCATCCTGTGTCCTTAATTGGTGGAATTTGGAGTAAAATTCTACATGAAATCCGATTATTTTATCTGCCAGCCAAGACTTTTGTTTTTATTCTAACACTTTTTTTTTGTTTCAATTTTGTTTCTTTTTCTATTATAAATTATATATATTAGAATATATAGTATAAAATAATATGCATGGCAGCTTATAATTTAATAAGCAAAGGAGAAATTGAGTGCTTCTTAACTCCTGAACCCAGAGATAAATTTCAGACTTCACTCAATCAAGTATGTAAAACAGACTGCTTGATAAATGTAACACAGTGTAAAAGTATTCTCTCTACCTCTTAATCTGCAGATGAGGCAACACTTTGGTTCTCATTGATTTCTGTTTTTCTTTGGTAGTACAATTTTCAAACATCCTGTATCAAGTATTTTCTTGCCCTGGAGATATTCAAGTTTTCCATCTCATACAATCTCCTATGCAACTTCTGCAGGCATTGTTTAAGGGATTGTTGCTGTTTTTCCTAGTTTTTCTGGTTGCTTTTACATTTATACTTGATAGCAATACTTTTTCCAGGTAGCATTGTTTATGGCAGCAGAAACTGAGGCTTGAACTTCCTATTAATATACTTACTATGAGCTGGCACCTCTAATAAAATGTATTGCACTTGCATATCACTCTAGGCTTAGTTATTTGGGTCTTTCTAGCTGTTTATAACACAGCAGAAAAACAATTAGATAATAATCCTTTGTCCGAAACATGCTGTGTAAATTAGCAGCCACAGAATAAGTCATTAGGAAAGATGCAATTACTTACATCCTGTAAGCTATATTGATGGGAAAAACATGACATATTATGGACCCTTCCAGAACAATTTCTGGTTTTTTAGTTCCTAATTTAGTAAGGAAATAGCTTTGCATATGGTCAATGAAAATTTGATATAGCATAGAACTCACTAACAGATGTTTGTCAATGAATATTTCATGTTACTTAATAATTCTACTTACCAGTCACAGTTGACACTACAGTGCATTCTGGAGTTCAAGGTGCCTTGGAGAGATAGATATGACCTGTTATATAATTTTGGAAATTTCTTCCTGGAGATCAGAAATAATCTGAAAGCCATGGTCAGCAGTGAGACTCAGATTATGAAGATATCAGCCCAAAATCTGGGGCCTCTCTTTGGCCAAGTTTTATCCAGACACAGACAAAAAATGAGTTAACTGGGGAGTTTCCCAGCTAATATAAACCTTTCATGGCTTCTCCTTAGGGGTGAATCTACCACCCCTATGGGCTGTGTGCTGCTGGATCACTTACCCATAAAAATTTGATCCTGATCAGGAGTGAGTACATCATGTCTTGTCTTCCAGTTTCAAAGAGCACAGGCATTATGCTGCCAGCTTTAGGCTTCCAGGGTACCTATGGGAAAACAAATGAGTCTTGGTGCAACTAGAACAAAAGTGGCAGAGCAGGTTTACATTGAATTGCCATCTCATAGCACGTGAATGCAGGATTTTAGTGCAGTACAAAAAGATGTGGAGGCACTTCCCTGTACTGTCAAACTATGGCCTTGGCTGCTGTTTAGCTCGAATGTAACTCTTGGAGACCTTTTATGGTGGAATTTGCAAAGCTTCATAGCCTAGATCACTGTGAATATTGAAATTGCTGTACATACATTGACGCTTTCTTTGAATAGAGCACTGGTGTGTTGGTCCTTGATACATACTAATTTAGTATTTCCTCTGCATCTTCCTTTTTATTGTCCCTTGCTACCTGTTGCATAAAGTTTCTTTAAATGCCTTGATTTTTAGCATGTTGTACTCATACCATCCTACCGCTTGACACTTTTTTAATTCCAAAAAGTTAGGTAAGTGAAGAAGATCCTTTTAGTATTCACTTTGTTTACTGCTGTTATACAAGAAGCTATGGCATCTTCCTAGCTTGTGTTTCCATTGAGGAAAGTTTCTGAAATTACCAGATAATGACTTTTGGTAAATCTTAGTACCTGTCCACATAATGGAAATTAAACACTTTAAAGTTCAAATGTTTTTCAAAATTCAGATGATCTTATTAATACTTATTAGTGGAAAATGGCAAACCAGCTCTTCCTTGTATCTTTATGAATCTTTTCTACTTGAATTTCCACTTGCAAACTGAAAACAGATTGTTAATTAAGCAAAATTTTCTGAGCACCTGGGTCATCAACAAAATGACAGTAATTAAATTCTAGCCTCAATTTCTATACACATAATAATAGAGTGCTTTACCATTTTCATTCTTTTCAAATTAATTGAAAAAATATACACAGCATTACTTCCTTGATACATCCACTCTTTAGTCTAAGCAAGTTCTAATGGGCTGAAATTATCACATCTACCTTTAAAAGCTGAATGGATTACAAATGGATATGATCGTCACTGTAGGTCTGAAAGACTTTATTGTAAAGTACCTATACGTGTTCATTTTAAAAGAAATTGAACTACAATTATTTTCTTTGACTTTAGAAGGTAATCATGCCTGAAAGAAAAACTTCCATTCAAAATGTTGCAATTTTCTGGAATCTGAAAGCAACCTTCAAAAGTGGTGAAAAAACAGAGAAGATAAGAAATGTGTTCAAATGAGTGATATTAACTTTTCGTTGTAGAGGTGAAAGATACTGGTTCAGTAGGTGAGCTCACCATTTTAGGAAGGATAGGTATAATCAAAGGATGTATAATAAGATTTTCTACATCTCTGACTTAAGGGAAGAATGGGAGAAACTCTACATCAGCAAGATAAGGGACATGGGCAGAGGGTGTTATAGCATTCCCTCCACCACTTTTCAGTGAGAGGAGTAAGAAGTGCTGCAAGCTGCAACTTGGTAAAGAAAGGACATTGTTTCCACCCAGGAATCCAAAGAGAGAGATAGGAAAGAACCTTGTCAAAGAGTTGAAGCATTTTTCATTTTGACTTCATCGGTTGGCACAGCTGCTCATTCATGAGCACAGCCGAGGTTGTTTGTAGAAAATCTGGATTTATTGTTGTTTTCTTCAGTTAATTGTGCTGGGATCAAGGCGACTTACATGTCAGCCAAATCATTTTTAGGCAGGTCACCGTTGTGGAAGGACAATTTTACTTGTAACTGAAGTGAAGAGAAAGAAAAGAGTGTTGAGAGAAAAGCTTTCTCAACCGAGATGAACAAATAGCTAAAAACTTGAGGATCTTAATTATCCTAGAAAACTGATCTAAATATTAACATTTAGAACAAATTCATTAGACTTGAATGAGAGAAGCCCATTTCACATCTGTTCTTCACCTTATATGAAAGAAAAAAGTGTCTGTTCATGTAAGTAACCATACATGGGCCATGGAGACAGCACTGATCTACCACAGGTGAGCCCTTTGATATTGAGTGGAGGAGAAGCAGCAGCTGCAGCCACAGAGTGCAGGGTTGATGTACCTACAGGTAGAAGGTTTAGCCTCCTCCAGGTGAAAGGTTTAGCCCTTCCCACCTGCTGACAAGTTCCCACTATCAGTCACCCTTCAAAGCAGAGCCTGCCTGCCCTGCACGCTTCTGTCCGTGCTGCCCGCTCGTCTGTACCCCGCTGCCGCGGTGGAACACGTGTCAGGTGGATGTCTCGAGGGTCATTTCTGTGGTCACACACCTATTGCCACACACCGTGTGTGTGCCAGCACAGGGAGTGCTAGCAGACATCACGGGGAAGCAGCTGCATGCCTGGTTCTTGGTGCATAGTTAAGAGTTGTGTAGACTAAAGTTATGGAGACAGACTTGAAGGGAGACATCTCCAACATTGATACAATGTAAGTACGAAAGACACATCATTGGATGGATATTGATGATGTTGTTTCAGTGATGACATCATCCATAGACTCCTAGTGTCTTTGCTTTGCTTCTCTATAGTGATCACAACATAAATTGCTTGTCTTGTTTGACTTCCTTGTTCACCAAAGTTGAGCAGATTGTCGCCGTTTTCAACGCTTCTACCAGACAAAAAGCTTGGGACCATTTCTCGAAAGCCCAGCGAAAGAACATAGACATTTGGCGAAAGCATTCTGAGGTTGGTGATTTTATTTTTACTTTCTATCCATCATCTCACAGCTGGATTGACACAGAACGAGTGTGATTGTAGCTGGACATAGTGTATTTGGCAATATTTACAGCTACCATTTTAGCTGTTAATCAACTGGCCATTTGCAGTCTCGTCTACAGTATGAATTGCTCCCATTGCTCTCATTATGGTAATAGTCATTAAATAACATGAAGACAGGGAGCAATGTGTTTTTATTTTTCATGCAAAATTTGGGAAATCATTAGAAGATTATGTTTACTATCTAAAATAATAAACTGACATAGTCAAATTGGGAACAATATTTTCAAATAAGGAATTTAGGAGTCATCGTGATCCGTTTTTAAAAGAAGAATTCTGTGGCAAAGATTTTTTTTTTCACTGTGCCATCTTATGGTCATTATAAGATGACTTTGAGTGAAAATAAAATAAAAAATTTCTTTCCTAAATAATGACTTAAGAATATTAAGTCCGTAACTGTGACCTATTCCTTCCCATTTGTTCTATGTTTATCTTTAAAAAAGTAGATGCATCGCTTGTGTTGATTCTAAGTATTATGCTTGCAAAGAAACCAGCATAAATGTAATCATACAACCACACAGAGTTAGCAGTGTGGGACCATGCATGTGTGACTGTCATAAGCATGAGCAGAGGAAATGGGATTCTAACTCCCCTTGCTGTGAGTGGCAGCAAAGGAAGTGCTAGACCTCATCCTGTGTTTTGGTCATCCAGCTTTCGATTTTAATTCAGTATATACGCTATGAGCCTGTATTTTAAAAAGTAAGTACCGCTGTCTTTGTTTTCTTTCTTTCCTTCTTCTTCCCTTTTTTTTTAAATTTTAATATGAGCAATTTACATACACTTGGTTTACCGTCATGTGGTACAGTGTGTTGATTGTTACTATCACAGTCCTCTAAATGATTTTTCTCTGTCTCAGAATAAAAACTTTAGAAGGTAAGGTGCACTTATTTAATTATTTTGTAGTACACTTGTAAAATAAGTGTTGTACACTTAGTTTGAGAAACACTGAAGTACTGTGATATAAATCATTTGGATAACATTTTAAGTGTCCATTAACTAATGCTAAATTACAGTTGAATACCAATGGCACTAAATGTAACATCTACATGAATACCAAATGAATACTTTATTATCAGTGCTATTATGGTGAATACAAAACTGCTTCAATAATGGGACACTTAAAATAAAATGTTAGCATAATTTATTAGTACAAACTGTATTTTGCATTTTGTTCACAAATATTTCATATACATAGTGGATAATGCCTTAGTTCAATTGAAAGTTGGGAAGTTGGGGATTGATCTTTGTCTTATCTTTTAGAGAAATATGAAAATTTTATTTGCTAGTAGATTATTTTAATTATATTAAGATCATCCCTTCTTAAACTAACTTTCTGTAAAGGGATGTGGTGTGTCATTCATTTGCTGGTTTCTAAATATTTAATAAACTGAAATGTGTAAGAGTTGGACTTTCCAGAAATGTTCATTCTCTACTCATTTTTTTCAAAAACTACTGTCTTTTGATTTTAAGAGTACAACAACTAAGACAATTCAAAATTATGTAAAGCATCTAGCTAAACCAATATATTTTGGAAATGCCTGTTTTCAGATATGAAATGTGATGGAAATAAACCAAATGGTGTATTTTATTTAAATTGTATCTTCTAACCATATTATCTGCTGATTTGTTTAATTACTTGATCACCTTCCAGTTTTTTCCTGAATTTAGAAAAGCTTTGCTAGAACCCAAGGCAAAGAAAAAACTCATACATATAGACATTCTCCACAGAAAATCGTTGATAATGATGCTGATAATGTAGACACTGATGCATCAAGAACATTTGTCCGCTAATGAGGGAGTAAATGTAAGCGGATGTCTGCTCATATATGCAGTAACCTTCCCCAGGAAAATGTGCAGGGGGCATTTTCCCCTAAGGAATTCAGAAATGGCTTGCCAGTTTTTTCCAGAGATGCTTCTGATTTCAGTAGTCACCGGTTGACAATTTAGCCTTTTCATAATTTTTTTTTCAATTTGAAATTATTCCCCTGTAAAACACCCTCTAATTAGGTTCCTTGCCTTTGCTGGGATTAATGAGTACAGATACATTTTTCAGAATATTTGAGATCTGCTGATGAACCAAGGGTACAGCTCAAGAGAAACGCCTTCCCTCTTTTTCAAGCAGCCCCTCTCTGCCAGATTATTGTTAATTGCACAGAGCTGTTGTCGGACTCCTCAATGCTGTCTCCTCCTTCCACACGACTCTCCCTTGTTTCAAAGATTTCAAACCACCTCTTTGGGAATTAAGCTCTTTGTTGGCAGAAAAATTAGCTGTCTGCGGGTGGACAAAGCCTACACTAATCACAGTGCAGCATCCCCATGTTACACCTGACAGGATTATTAGGACAAAATAGAGTCCTCTCAATCTTCTCAGTGCTGCCATTAAAAAGGCAGCCGCTACGCCCGCGCCAGCTTTTCTCCCCAGAACAAAGCCCGTCTAGACTCCTGCAAAGCCCGCGTGCCTGCTGATCCTTTTCCTGGTGACATGTGCAGCGGTCACCTGGAGACCGAGCTGTCCCTGCTGCCACTCGTTTTGGATCAAGATGCAAGGATTTTCCCACAGGCCAGTGTTGTGGGATCAGGTCTTTCAAATCCAAGGCAGTCTGGGCATAGGGACAGAGGGTGAGATTCCTTTCACCAGCATTAGGCACTTACAATTACACAGCTCTTCATCTGCACTGTCTGCACTCGGCTCCCTTTGCAATCAGCAGAGAGGACGAGGCACTTTAAGGGTGCCTTTTAGTTAATACAGCTTTGTGTGTTGGAGACACCTACATTTGGCCAAATGAGTCGTACCCCAAGTGGCAGAGAGAAGCAAGAATTAGCTAACCCTTAAGCAAGCTGACAATCTCTTTATCAGTCTCCTTTATACACCATTTTTAAGTATTATCCCTGCTGTTAAAACATTTTCCTATGTTTAGCAGGCCCAAAGATCACTTTTTCTCTTGTTTTCCCTGAGTGTTACCTTTGATAAACTTGGTTCTTTCATAGGAATAATTCCCGGTCCTTCTTTTTTTATAAATATTCATACACAAATAAATATGATTACAATGATAAATGATGTATAATTAAAATCAGATCAGTATTAAAAACAGATACTAAATAATGCATAATAGCTTTATGGAAGTTAATACTGACAAAAGGTAATTTTGGCTTTTAGGAGCTCCGAAATGCTCACAGTGAACAGCTCATGGGAATCCGCCGGGAAGAAGAGATGGAAATGTCCGATGATGACAGTGGTGACAATCCCAGTAAAAAGCTGAGAGTAGATGATTCAGGTAAATATATGCAAGTGTTGTTTTAGTAAAAGCAAACAAAAACTTACATATGAGAAGTGACATTTTAATACCTGATTATATAAGACAGTATCTTATTTTAAACACTCATAAATTAGTTATTTGAATGATGCAAGCTGTCTCTAGGAGATGTCTATCACTTGCTATGTTCTATAATGATGAAAATTCTCCAGTTCTGCCCTTGGCTGGAAGCATTATGTTTCCTTACTGCTTTCTCTGCAGCTTTGCATGACAGTACTTCATGCCATGGTAGAAACAATGCATTATTATGAGACCAGTTCAAGTTATGCTTTGGTCAATATTCTCTAAGCTGTACCTTTCTTTGCAAGAAAGACATCATAATCTCTAATCTCTACAAGAAATAGCATTTTAACTGTGGGGCTTTTTTGGTTGCATACTGCCTTTATAAGGGTAGCTATTTCACAGTATGGTACTGCATTCTGCATGAACTAGACACTCATTAAATGGCTATCATGAGTCCCAGAACAAGGGTGCATGTAATGGGAATAAGGAAAGCAGCTTTTTCAGCCTTCTGCAAATACTCTGCTATCCAGGGTGGACACCAGGGGGTGGCTCAGAAGCTGATAGAGTTACTAACTGGTAACATGACCTGGATGTATGCTTTGCTCTATTTCTTGGCATTGGCTACTAATTTGTGAGTTGCTAACAAGGGTTTGCTCATATAGAGAATGAAATTTTCAGGAGCTGAAGCCAAAGCATGACCAGAAACTGCCAGTCAGCAGTGAACTTTCAGAAAAATAAAGAAGGAAGGAATAATATGGAAATAAACTGAAACTCTCCACTAGGGTAATCCTGGTCTAGTCCTTTTAATACAGGCACCATAGTAAGAAAGGAAAGCATTTCATCCATTCAATGATTTCAAGTCTTTGTATGCCAGTTGAAAGGTGTGAATTCAAACTTACTGAGTAGAAGTCTTTGGCTCCTTCTGTGACAAGATACTCTGTGAGGTTGAAGGGCCCCAGAAGTAAAGACAAAAAGGAATGTCATTCTAGCAAAAAAATTTTTACTGTGACATCTCTCTTGAGGGGAGATTTAGTATTTTTCCTGGAAGAAAAATGCAACAATAAAACTCGTAAAGGGCAGCCTAATTTTTGCTAGCCTTATTTTTTTTTTATTTTTATTTTCTAGATGCCATTAGCAGAGTGTTTGAAGCTGAGACAGTAGGTCATTGCAGACCAGGAATTGCTAGAAATCAGCAATTTTTATAACTGTCTAATCATTTTACATTGAATGTGTCCACTCTCATTGAGAAAAGTCATTAGAACTAACAACAGGAAGGCAGAGCTAGAAATACATATAGCCTGCATGCCAGAAGAGATGCAGGAATGTTTTGAACTGCAATACTTACCAATTCAGTAGGTTTAACATATGCATGCTTAGGGCAGAGCTGGTCATTCATTTTGGAGCACCACAGATAGGAAAGCATATTTGGTTTTCATGCATGAAAAAAGACATTACTGTCAAAAGTTTTGATATCTGAGATTTCTACAGTATTCTATCACAAACAATTTCAGGTTGTTTGTATTGTTACAATGTGGGCACTTGAGCAAACCCAATAATGTGTTGCATTCTAAATCAAAATTTATCAATATGAATCCACTTGAGTATGTGTCCATCATTGTTTGTTGTACCATTCATCATCCTCTTAAACTCAGTGGAGTTGATCCATCCTGCTGTATACATAGTCATCCAGTTCTCAGATGAATGTTCTTTCAACACTACGCTCTCAGTTAAAGCAAGTGCATTTGGTTCTTCTATCAATGACAATAGAGGGAATTTGGAATTAAACCAAAAGAGCTATCAGGTATAAAACATTGGTAAATGAAAAAGCACTTTTTTTTTATTGTTACTCTTATGTGCAGAAATATGATTCTTCTTTCCTTCTTCTGATGTTTTTTTTTTTTTTTTAATTATCATTTGTGTTAGCTGCCTTCTCTTTTTCTTTTTTTTTCCTCTCTAAGTACGTCATTCCAGAAGCACCACTTTATCTCACTGGAGTGGCTATTTGTATTCACAGCAACTTCTGTTGTATGAAGAATGTCTTTTAAAGATTCTTTTGTCACAAAGAAACCATCTTGGCACAGTAAGAAAACATTGTCACTTTCTTTATTTTTAACCCCTTTTAAAAAAAATTTTCCTAAGAACTTCCTTGGGAAGAGCAAGACTTGAATAACATGAAGCTATTGTGCCTCTTCAATTCAAGGACAGCGTACACAAAGTTTTAATAGTCTAAACCCAAAAGTAGCTGAGGCAATGAGACATGATTCATTGATTTGTATGGTTCCAGAGCTCTGGACTGCATGTTCTGCCATTCCAACAATTTTCTTGAGGACATTATTTTTCAGCCTGCCCTTTTTGACAGTGTGAGCAAAACTGCTGGGAAGTTACAGCCCCAAAGCTGCAATAAGTGGCAGAGATTCCCTTAGGCTTCAACACCTGTGTCAGGTCTTTTTTCAGTGTTTCACCTGGTTAAATCACTGATAGTACAAAAAGGCTTAATTAATTCAACAATTTAGAATGGGTTCTAAGACCTCATTCTGTCTCAGTAAAGCACAGTTTCAGGAATCTCCCAGCATAATTTCTTCTTTCCTAGAAGAAAACACACTGAGTGCATCACATCTTCTCATGGCTAGATAGTTAGAATGAAAACTTTCCTCTAGGATATCTGAAGATAAACCTATTAATCACCCTGAGAAACAGATGATGGATTCCAGCCCCAGAATTTGAAAACATACTGCAACACATCTAAGCCTTGAGACTGTGAATAAGTACTTCTGTGCTCCAATGCTTGTCCAGAGTTGCTGGACTTGGGGTTTCAGAGTGTTGTGGTTTGACCTAGCTGGCAACTAAGTATGACTCAGCTGCTTGCTCACTCCCCCAGCCCAGTGCAATGGGGAGGAGAATCAGAAAAAAAAAAGTATTAAGTTGTGTGTTGACATAACGACAGCTTAATAATTGAACAAAGTATAATGATGATGATAATGGTAATAATAATAGTAGTAGTAGTAATAGTAGCAGTAGTAGTAGTAGTAGTAGTAATGATGATGAAAAGGAGAGAGAGATGGAAATAAAATTCAAGAGAAAGAAGTAATGTATAATTGCTCACCACCCTCTGAGTGATACTTTGTCCCCAGCATTAATTTACCCCTCCTGACCAACTCCCCCTAGTTCATATACTGAGCATACTCACAGCTCTGTGGTATGGAATACCCCTCTGGCTAATTTGGGTCACCTGTCCCAGCCATGCTCCCTCCAGGTTTCTTGCACACCTCTTCACTAGCAGAGCTAGTGGGGAACTGACAAGTCCATGGTTCAGGGAAAGCACTATCTAGCAGCGAACTAAAGTATCAGCGTGTTATGAACAATCTTCTCATGCTAAATGCGAAACACAGCACTGTGCCAGCTGCTAGGAAGAAAATTAACTCTATCCCAGCTGCAAGCAGGACACAGAGGAATGTTACAGGTAGCTGACAGCCTAGAGCACAATAACATCTGGCGATGAATAAGCTGTTACTAAGAATAGTTTGCATTTTTCTTCGAGTCATGCTACATATTAAGTCATGCAAGAGATCAAATCATGGTGCATGTTAGAAACTGACCTTTGTTTGGAAAAATTTGGTCTTGCAACAATCAGAAGAGGTCCACAGGGACTTGTTGCAAAATGTGTCGTTCCATTCTAAACTCAAATCCTCTTCTTTCATCTGCAAATTGTGCTTCTGCTAGCTATTAATGAACTTGATTTATTGATATCAGTGACTCAGTGGCAGAGCTGGAATGAGAACTGGCATCTCCAATCTCCTAAATCTGTCTTCCACCCGCTAGTCGACCTTGCAGGCCTGGACCACTGCCTCCTGCACACAGAGCTGCTAATCCAGGTGTTTTACAGGTCATTCTCCCCAGGCTTAGTCAGTACCCTACTCTGTCCTGCAAGCTGAATCTTCAAGGAGAAGGAAAGCTTTGCTACTTGTTTGTTGCGTTGGAGATCATCTCAAACTTCTGCAAGGATAGCCTGAAGAACCCCCTAGGGTATGAAATAAGTTGGTTCAACTGTCACAAGTGCCTGGTGTATAGGAAATCCTCACAGTTTCACCGACTAAAAGTCATTTGCATTCCAGGGAAAGCTGGAAAAAGGCTAACCTGAGACAGAGTGAGTCTTCAGTCATGGGACTGGCTTTTTTTTTTTTCCCCCCTGGCAAAATTCAGCCCTTAAACAGTGATTTTTCTGCAATGTGGATTTTGTGGATTTTGGAGTTTGAAAGAGGCAAGAGGATTGCTGAAGTAAAGCTGGAAGATTGCTAAGGAAAAAATTTTAATGATGATTGGCAACTCAGTTAATATATTTGAAAGTCAAGACGCAGCTACTGGAGCATTAGCTCAAGGGAGAAAAAAGAGATTCAGTGCTGGAGTCTAAAGGATATACAAAAATCTTCAGAATGATCAGGATTTATGGATGCTTCCTCTCCCACCTGCTGGCACAGGGAGTAAGGAACCAAATGTAAAAGCCTCGAAAGTGATTTTAAGAATTAGTAAAGATGTGTTTTGTAAAGAAGCGCTGAAGTTTGGTTTATGCCTTCAAGGCACCTGTTATTTTACTGTAAGGGGAGGTGTGTTAATCTTTTGCTTTTGCAGTGCACAGCAACATGCCATTAATTCTAGCAACTCCAACTTCAGCGAGAGACTGGAGCTGGTGCTGCGGAAAAGAATGAAATGCATTGTGCTTGGAGAGGGGTGCAGGAAAGATAGTTATCTGATTCAGGTGTTTGACTGGGATCCCAGAGCTCTACACCAAATCCCAGCTCTGCTACATATCCCCTGCCTGGACTAATCAATGAATTTGTATTATCTCAGTTCTCTAGTATCAAAAGGAGACAATGGTTCTTCCTTCATTCAGCCACTACCTGTTCTGTCCACATGGATAATAAGTTTCTTGGTACAGGCCTCCCTCCAGCTCAACAGAATTGCAATAGGCTACACACTGGACCCCTGGAGCATTTCAACAGCATTGCACTACCTCTGATGAAGTGGCTTAATAACATCTCAGAGGCTGTGTGCAAATAACAAATTGCAAGTTGCATAATAATGCAAGCCCAGTTTGAACCAATGTAAGATTGGTGCTGCTTTGCGAGTTAGGGAAGACATCCTCGATGGCAGCATTTTCAAACATACCTAAAGAAGTTGCCAAACTTAGACACTGAAGTTGGATCTTTAATGCTGTCCTGACCTGATCTGTCCTGTTTGCAGCATCAGCTATGTCACTTGCTGTAAGAGACAGGCTACATAGTGGGCAGTCCATCTCACAGAAGAGTATAAGTCCTTGTGAAACTCAGTATTTGAAAATCCCACCCTGGTCCACACAGCATAAAACAGGCTTTGGGATATTGTTTACAAGTCTGTCTTGAAAGTTGCAAGCCTGGCAAGTCTTCAAGGAAAGCCTGAAACAACACCAAAGTGATCTGTGTCATGCTTATTCATCTTTTCTCTGCAATTCAATCCTCTTTTTGCTTTCTCTAAGGCTTTTATGAATGCAGTGATACACATATGGAACAGGATATGTGGTTTATAGGTGGATTAAACTGGTAGGAAAGCTTTATATTGTTAAAACTTTGAATAGAAATCACCAAGCCCCAGCTGTGTGGAGCTGAGCTTTAGTTTTCCTTTATTTCCAACTGAACAAGTGTCACAGCAGATCTCATTTCACATCTTCTTCTTCCTCCTGATCTCAGAGATCAGATAATTCTCCCTTCCTTTTTTGTAAGAGTAACCTTTTGGGTTTATGGGAGATTTCATTTCAAACAAAAGTCTGATTTATTTTACTGTCATTACTCTCCATCCCATAGCTTTTTGGCATCAGATTTTATCGGTATTTAACAAACCCATTATTTGCCTATTGTCCTTTTAAACACTTATTGATAAACATAATGTAAAATAACAAAATGTATTTACTTTAGAAATTAATGGGCTAGCATTTCTTTTTGTTCCTTAAATAAAGTGGTACCATTTCAAAGCCATAAGCAGCTGGTATCATAAGCAGCCTTGCGGTGATAAACAAATAAACCCTGTCAACAGATGCCACCAACCTGGTTTTAGAAGCATTCTCAAAGAAAAGAAGATATTTAAAATGTGGGGCTCTGAATTGTCACTGTAAAGACATAGTCCCCTCCCTGGCCACAGAAGACAGCTGAACAACCCTTTTGAGCTCTGTGAGCAGAGTAACTTCCCTTCGAATGGAAATGCTCTGGGCACAGCAGACAATCAGCTTTGCTCCCTGGAACCATCAGGGGTGATCACTAGAAAGCAGCACAAGATGATTACTTCCTCTGTGCTGGGAAAAGTCTGCTCTAGTGTCTTTCACAGCATGCCAGTTCAGAGCTGTTATCATCAGGCAGGCTCCAATTTTGTGCCATAAAATGCATTCCATTTTTCCCACAGCTTTTACAAAAATAGGCTGAAGTTCAGGATGCATGTAGGCAGGGGCCTAATTTTATGCCCCTGGTTTTGAGTCCATTTGCCTCTTATAATGCTTCTTGTGCAGGTGAATTTAGCAGAAAAGTCTTGATGAATCAGGGCTGAATGTAGTTCCCTGGGGAATGAGGACAGCCTTGTCCTGTCCCAGGTACTGGGCCAATTCCTGTACGACACACGCACTGCGGGATGGAGGTCTCTGATGGTCCTGTGGATGCAGCAGCAAAGGGGTTAATCTAACTTCCACATTTTGGAGGAAACAGGCACTTGAAAGGCATTTTCCTAATATGGGGTATATGACAAGGTCCTGTTTACTACAAAACAAGTCTGTTGTGCTTTGATGCTTTTCCACTGCCAGAAATACTATTATCTAGATTACAATTTATCAAGTTTTCTGGGTATTTCATACTGATAAGGTTTTATGCAGGATCATTACATATGAGAATAGATTTAATCCTGTTTTTAGTAAGCTTTAAGGACACTGAGGGATTATTTATGTAATAAGATGCAAAGTTGCTATGGAAAACGCTATAGCAACCTAACATCTTCACAAAACCAAGCAGCCACTTGTGACAGCAGTCTAAATTTACATTTATTTTAGTGCTATTTTATTGACATTCTTAGTGTCTCCTTTTGACAGCATGTTAAAATATGTTTTGCATTCATGCTAGAACAAAATTAACAGCATGTTGTTGGAATGAAGATGATGCTTATAATTCTTGGAGGTAATTTTAGCATATTTCATTTTGTGTAAATAGCATTAAAATAATAGCGAAAAGATGCTCAGGTGCATCCCATCTATTTGTAATTGAGAAAATAATGTGCATTGAAAGTAATATTTTACAAGTCAGTGAAAACTAAACTGCTTTTATTTGCTTCATATTGGAATGAAAATATTTTTAAGAAAAAAAAATGATTTTGTTATTAGAATTTATTTCAAATCCTATATCTTTTATTATAACTTTCTCAATTCAGGACACAGGCTATAATTTTTCATTAGGTTTCATAAAATAGGGCGTCATTTCTAACATGTAAACTTACAGTTTGATAGGGGATTGCCCTATTTAAGTGGGACTTTTCTAAAACATAAGATAAAAATACACATTGCCCCTTAGGAGGTTAAATAAAAAGGGAAAGAATAAACAAACACAAAGTGATGAAACAGTCTGAACTCTGTCCTCTGCTCATTGCAGTTAATAATGAAACTCACATTGAATTCAATGGGAGCAGAAGCAAGCTCTGTATATTGATTTTCTTCATCCCCCTCCATTAAGAGTCCTGAAGTGCGGCTGTAACATTGTTGAAGTGGGATGTTGGCAGCAAAATCAATAAAAGACAATATTAGAACATATGCTGTTTTCAGCTTCCTCACAATCTGATATAGCTTGTATTAGCATTCTTCTCCAAATTACATTTCATGCTTTCTATAAAGTGACCTTCCTTACAGTGCCCTCTCCAATATAAAACTTCTGTGCTTTTTCTTTCATATTTAGCCTTCAAGAGAATGAGCCCTATTTATAACAGTGAAGGTGGCTGATTCTGAACAGAGCACAAAGAACAAATTCCTTCAAGAGTGGCTTTAGCCTAAATATAATTTCTGACCTCCAATGAAAGATCATTTCTAGTAGTATTTAAACTGAGATCTAGGGGTTACATTTTCTTAATCATGCTGCTCTTCATGCCCTCTTATTTTTTAGAAGCCACTCTCACCCTGGCACACTAGAGAAACTAGAGATATTTCTTAAGGTGGAGATTAAGGTGCCTTCTTGCCTGCCATTATTTCCAAGAAGCATCAGCCATTGCCAGCATGTCAGAGAAGATAATGATCAGAAAGCAGAGTCTTTTCTAATGTCAGTTTCTTAGCTCATAATTGCAGGTCTGGGGAGTGTTCTTATGTCATGAGACATGCAAGGGTGGCTGAAGCTTCCAGAGCATTAAAAGCCTCCTTTTCAAAGCATGAATCTTCTACTTCCTCACATGCCCAGCCAACTGCCACTCTGTGGTGTAGTTTCATGCCAGGAGATAAAAACACACCCAGCAGAGTTCCTGCTTGAAGCTTTGGGGCTACAGAAATCCCCAAAATACTTCTAGTTAGTGATGCTGTTTTACTTTGGTGAATGAATCTTGGATTCAGAGGAGTTTCATGACGTCTTGCTCTTGTTTTGGATGAAGGCCATCTCAAGAAAATAAGCTTCTTACTAATGACAAATATCCATAGTATAGCATTTTCATGACAAGTATATTGTGGGATTTGATTCATAAATTTGAAAGCCAAGTGGATCCAAAGCTGCTTGGTGGTGAGTGATCTTCTTTTAGTCTTATTTAGGTTTAGATTCATGGCAGAGGAAGAGAAGAGGAGTGGAGAGGAGAGGAGAGGAGAGGAGAGAAGAGAAGAGAAGAGAAGATTGTCCTCTAGGATGTGAAATGAAAGACTGAAGAGCTAGATACTGCACCATTTTATCCAGTACTCTGGTGGTTCCAGTGTGTGACTCCATGAACACCAGCATGCAGGAAGGTGGTTTGTTTTGCTGGTCATGGTTTTTAGTTTTGTTTTGGTTTTAAATTAGGATTTTTTAATTGGGTTTTTTGTTGTTTGTTTGCCTTTCAGTGGGCAAAATAGTTTGCAACCTTTTGTTTATTTATCCAACCCTCCAAATATTTGATGCATTGCAAGTTTTATCAGGTTCAAGAACTGTGCAAGCATGTCTTTACAGCACTTGGATCAAGTGATTGCTGGGCTGCTTCTGCAACAGCCCACTGCCCACCACACATGTCAACCAGGTACCTCTCTGGAGGTACTTGGCTGGTTGCTAGTTCCTAACACCACTTCCTTCATTTCTTCTTTGTCATGTGTTGGATACAAGCTATCTTCCTTCTTAAATTTGTTTGGAGACTAGTGAGCATTTTTAACAGTCAAGGAAGAACATTATAAAAAGCAGTAATTCTCCCTTATGTTGTTCTGAGATAGTCATCTGTCTCATAATGTTTTGTTGAAAGATTTTGAAATGTCTGTGCTGTAAAACCTTGATCCTACAAGCTACTCCCTGCTGGTTGGAGGGTTTGCACTCTTGTTCTGCTCAACACCTGCAGATAAAATGTCCTAAGTCACGGGTTACTCAGAAAATCTAGTACAAGGACTGTTTCACACTTATCTCTTCAAAGCTACGCACACTCTGCAAATTTCAATAAAATGTCTGTTTCAGAAAGGCCTGGAAGTACCTAACTAAGCTCTGTAGAACCCTGTTATCTGCAAGTTTGCAACACATTTTATTTTTCAGAAGCTGAGAAAATACCTGCTAAACATGTTAAATTGTGGAAATGCACAGAGGCGTCTATTTGCATATACTGAATATTCTGGAAGCAGAAGGAGGGGAGAAAAGGAGGTTTGGGCTTGCAGATACAGCTCTTCTGAACACCCTTCCATTCACAGAAGGGATAAATTGCTCAGGAAATTGTGTCTGAATGTGAGGGTCAAAAATTACAAGCTTCATGTCATCATTTGTTATTGCCTTCTAAGGCATAAAGGGGTAAAAATGTATTCCCATTTAAAATCCATTTTTATCTAAGGCAAAAGTAACTGAGCAAGTATTTCAGTATCATGCATGATTTTAAAAGAAAAATTAACTCAGCCCTCTAATCCACCACAGGGTTATAGAGATAGCTGGATAAATGCTCTCCAGAAATTTAAGGTGCAATGGAATTTTGTTCAAAAGTGGTTTATCCTCACATTTATAAAAAGCACTTTACATTTATGAACAAAATTTGCCTATTATAAATCAGACCAATTCAAATCACCATAGTCATTTAAACCACTCGTATCAGCCCTTTCTTCACTAATGAATGTGACAAATTGAGGGATTCACGTGCATACTGTCAAGTTTGTTTCAAAGTAGCAATGGCGATTTCTTCATAAATTCTACAGATTTTTTTTCAAGTTCTCTCAGTGGTGCTGAGCCTGAATGCAGTTCCTAGTTCAAATGCCAACAGCAGTGATGCAGCCATGTGTCTATAAATGCCAGTGCTGATTGTTTAAATCTGAGTAAAAATATAAAAGGCCCTTTGACTCCTAAGGAGCAACCATCCGTGACCCACCTACATGGAGCTTTACCTGTATACAGTAATCCTTGAGTATCCTAAATGATTTATATATCACATGTACATGCATGCATACAATACCTTTGTTCAACATATATAAGATTGTGTAACATATATGAAACACTCAGCTTCATCAGCATCTCTTCTGCTATGCAGAATTCAAATGTCTGTACCCTCAGCTGCAAAGCACTAGTAGTGCAAGCAGAGTTTTCCATTAGTGGTGTGGGAGTCAGTCATCAGTGCCAGGTGGTATCTCCCCAGTAACCAGCACTTTTCTTATTTTCTTCATTCCTTCATCCTCAAGACTAAAATTTCCTCTGCACATTTTTAGTATTACATGAATACAGTAATTTTTAAAATACTGATTAGAGGAAAAAGCCACTTCT
Organism: Urocynchramus pylzowi; assembly: GCA_013397555.1. Classification (NCBI taxonomy): domain Eukaryota; kingdom Metazoa; phylum Chordata; class Aves; order Passeriformes; family Fringillidae; genus Urocynchramus; species Urocynchramus pylzowi. The sequence goes on along the minus strand of VZRH01004719.1, from coordinate 2,049,253 downwards.
TTGCTAGCATCTTTAAAGAACAGTATCTGTAAAAGTGTTGTAACAGTCCTTTTTCTCAATTAGGAAAAAAAAAGTAGAACCTCTAAAAGAGATTTATTATTTGATTGATCGTACTTAGCTGAGGCAGCAGTTACTGGTAAACACAAAGTATCAGAAAAATTACCTCATCACAAACCAAATACACTAATAAGAACTTAAGTGGCTTTTTGTGAATTTTGAAAATATCTGAGAGTTGCTACTATTTTTGATCAAAGTTATCCTTCTACATTTTGCTGTGATGGCTTTCTTCCTAACCAACTCAACTGAAGTCCATCCATCAGAGATGTCTGTGCAGAGCCACATCTTCTCTTTCCTGTCTCCCCTTATACATATGCCAGGTGAGCTGGTATCAGTGCATATCATGGCTGGTGGTAGAAGAAAGACAACCCAGAATGTAGAGGAAGAAAGTGCCCTTTGCTTTAAAGAGGTGACCTGCAGAAACAGTTCTCAATGGGCCAGATTAACTAGCAACTGTCAAAATATCATTTAGAAGCTGTGTAAGGTTCCTGTTCTCCAAAGAGATGCTGTCAAGTAAAATAAACCTAAAATGTGGCAGGCTTTGATATTATTGTAACAACGTGGTCTCTTCCAAATTCCAAATATTCGTTTCAGTAATGTGATGTGACATCTTAGTAGGAAAAGTCCAAAATGCTTAATGCTGCAATTTACCTGGGACAGATCTGGGTAACAGGGGACTAGAGAATGTACTGCAAAATAAGTATGAGTGAGGGAAGAAAGAAACATCTGGCCATGTCAGGCAAGTGGGAATTACAAATGAGCAAATATATGGACTCATGCATTAGATCTGGAGATGAACTTAACAGAACTAATGCAAAGGTAAAAGAGAGGAGGGTAAAAAGAGAGGAGTAGGAAGATTGGCTAAAAGTGGGAAATTAGTCTTGCATCTCTGCAGCCCTTTGGAGAAAGTTGGATTTCTGTTCAAGTGGGTTTTCTGCAGCCACAAGGTCCAGATCAATTATCCCAAACTGATCACTGCAGTCAATGATCACTAGTAAGACTGTAGCAAGTAATCTACATCTTTATTCCTCAGACTGGCTTAAACAGCTAGATTAAGTAGTCTTGTTAGTGTTTTTAGTTAAAACTCAGTTTGTGAGATCATGATTTAAAAGGAGTCAATACTGATCCACAGTCTAGAAAGTTTGGAACTTCCAGAAACTTAAACCAGAGGTTTTCAGGTAATTATCTCTCTAGGCCTTTAAATAAAATGTGAGATATCATGGGACTCATCATAACTCCACAGAAGTTGGCAGCACTGCTCTCTGGGGCATTCTTAGTCCTCTGCAGAGCCAGCATTTGCTATGACTTTTTGCTACTAGTCCCAGCTGGACAATAATAGGCCCTCCCTTTCCCTGCACCTTCTGTGGTATTTGCAAAGAGATGTGCTTCATTACACAAGAAATAATAAGCCTTCATAAATTACTGGTGAGCCACAGGTGTAGTAAACCCAGGAAAGAGCAGTGATATTGCTGATGTCTGCTAAGCAGGGAGAAATTTCATAAACTGAGAAAAATCTCTAATCAGAGAAACACTTTGGTCTCTCAAATGTGTAGCGATCTGTCCTGAATGGGATGAATAAAATTGCAATTAATAGACTCATAAAATCATAGCATGGCTTGTGTAGGAAGGGGCCTTAAATGTTATCTAGTTCCAACCTGGCCTTGAACACTGCCAGGGATGGGGCATCCACAGCTTCTCTGGGCAACCTGTGCCAGTGCCTCAATCTCCTCACAGTAAGGAATTTCTTCCTAATATCTAATCTAGACCTGCTCTCAGTTTCAAGTTATTCTTCCTACTCCCCTCACTACATGCCCTTGTAAATAGTCATATTCCGGCTTTCTTAGAGGCTTCTTTCTTTCTTTCTTTCTTTCTTTCTTTCTTTCTTTCTTTCTTTCTTTCTTTCTTTCTTTCTTTCTTTCTTTCTTTCTTTCTTTCTTTCTTTCTTTCTTTCTTTCTTTCTTTCTTTCTTTCTTTCTTCTTTCCTCTTTCCTTTTTTTTTTCAGCATCCTTCCATTTACTGTTTGCCACCAAGTTTTATGTGAATACGAAGCCTGAAAATAATTGTCATGATTATTCAATTTGAACATCTGGTATCATCATGAATGTAACTGGTGTAATGAGCTTCTCTGCATTGAACATAGGCAGCATGGTAAGGAAAGGACTTTGAAGCAACTGCACCTGAATTAAACAGGTTTCACAAAAGAGTAAATCTCCCTCCCAGTGTGCAGGGCCTAACTCCCACTAACATTAATGACAATAAACCCTTCTCATATAGGATAATTAGTGCCCTCAGAGTTTAAATTTGCAGATACCAAGGCATTCAAATGAAGTGTGCTTAGCACTTGAAAATAATGTGGAAATTTCTTCATTGTTTGGTTGCATTATGTCTGAAGGGGGAAAGAAAAAAACTTCATAGCTAGGTTAGCTTGTAATTGCTCCAAATTATGTATTTTTATACCATACAAATTTTGTTTCTAGAGTTTATTCATGATACTTAGCTAGCTATTTTCAAGCTGTAAGCAAAGTGTGTTTATTTTAAAAAAAACTCAAGTGACACAGTGTATTTTTGCAGGAATGAGGGAGAGCTATGGAACAGGTATTTTTTAAAGAATACATTATAGAAAAAAGTTTGCCTTTAACTGCTTATATCAGACATATTGCTATAAACTTGTCATTGATTCCTTGAGAGGCTACCTAGAAGAGAGGCTAGACAGAGTGAAAGGAATGAAGTTAGGTATTTATTGAAAGGCCTTCAAAGGATACACCGTGGGCAGTGCAAGAGCCCGGCCGTGGCTCCAGCCAAGGTGGACGCAGAGTCACAAGTTTTCACACTTTTATAAGTTTTGGTCCAATTACATATTGGGGTTAATTGTCCAATTACAGCTTCAGGTTAATGAAGTCCCATCCTCCCAGATTGCTCTCCTCACTTTGCTGCTGTTTACACTTTTTGGGCCTGAAGCTGCAATGGTGTCCTTGGTTCTCAGGCTGGAAAAGGATTGTTTTGTCTAACTAAACTGTGAGGAGAACTTGCTAACACTTTATATGAAGTGCAGAGTTATGTACTAATGCAGTACAGAACCTGGAAGATATGAAAGCTAAAACTTAAGGCATCACTATGCTGGTGATCAGGTATTTGGTAAGTGTCCATAAAGAAAAGCAAGTGTCCTCTGGGAACTCAAGACTGTGGATCAAAATAGCTTCAGATATTGGATGACTCAGGATCCTGATACTGTGAAGTGGGCTCAAGAAGATGCCTGAAAGCGACCAAAGTGTACTTGTCAAGTATTCCTCTTTCAGAAAGCTTCTTGTAGAATGGAGAGAGAAGGGTCAGCTTGGTGCTGGAGATGTTGGTTATCACCTGTCAAGCTGCTCCGTGTGTCACTTCACCTCAGAGGTCATACAGCTTGCCATCTGCAATGTGGGCTGTGCCTTCCTTCCCACCACTTTGCACAACTCCTCCAAACCTGACCTTCCCACACTTCCCAAAGTGTGGGGCTACTGACTGACACATACACCCTGTCACTGAGTGATCATAATGGGACCCTCAGACTCTAGCACAAAATTAAATTTTCAGTGGGCTGGTGCACTAAGCACAGCTTGAGAGGGTAAAAATGAAGGAGGGTCCAGTGGTCCCATCTAGTTAGAATAGAATTACAGAATGGTTTCGACTGGAAAGAACCTTAATGTTTCTCCAGTTACAATTTCCCTGCCATGAGCAGGGGTGCCACCCACTGTATCTCCTGAGCCATTGAAACTATACTTCTGCAAAGACTGTCTTCCTTACTAATGACAAATGCCATTACTGTATAACTTAGCCTGTTTTCAACAGCATCAAAACACAGTTCATGTCCTTCCAGATCCTCCAGAAACATTTTTCCTTGCTGATTTCCCCCTGCTTGTACTGCTTCACAGTTCACCTATTTGAAAAACAAGAAGGCTAGCTAGAGGCCAGGGATAACTTCTATTGTTTGTATTTATAGTTGTGAACTTTGTGTCCTTATTTTTCTCCAGTCACATTTGTTCAGTCCCTCAAGCTGAAAACTCTTTGAAGAAGTTGCTGTGTCTTGCAAGATGGCTTTTTTGACATTGAAAATGCTCTGCAATTGGAGTGATGAAACAAATTACCTTAATATCCATTATTTTGACATGTTTTGATGCTTCTCTTTTTGCTGTTATCAAAAGGAACATTATATCATTTAAACCCTCATTTTCAAGTCAGGAAATCAGGGTAATGGCTGAGTAGAACTCAGATGGCAGGAAGGTTTGGGAGTATGCTCTTTCTCTGTTTTCATCTGCCTCACTATATCAATACATCAGCTACAGTTCAAAAACCCTGAAAAATTCTGCTGGTTAGACCAAAGTCTGGACAAACATCACAGAAGTTCTGAGTTTTATGATCTATTTCTGTACAAATATAGAAGAATCTATTGGAAATATAAACTGCAGAAGTTCTGCTAGGAGGTCTTAAGGAAAATCTTCACTCTGAATTTACAGGCAGGTTTTCTGTTATTGTTTTTACTGTTTGTCATTTGTTTTTCAGATACTACTTTCGGATTTCTTCATGCTCTCGAGATAACCTGCTTATGCTTTTCAACTCAGTGTGTCCTCAGTATGCAAATTAGTAGACTGTCATTGACATTGACTGTAATGTTTTTTTGGGCATCATCTAATGAGAAATCCACAATGTAGGTGCGCACTAGTAGAAACGGTAGAAAATTTTTAATTCTTCCTAATGCCCTCAATAAATAAATGCATTTGGAGATGTGGTGTGTTAGCTTTATTTCCTGGCCACTCTGACATGATGTGAGTCATAAAAGACAACAATTACCCTGTATCACCTGTGAAGAATTACTCTGCTTTGGCTCCTGTGGGCGTTGACATGTATTAGGTTCAATGCAGTCACTGAGTACCAGCTGAAAGTGAAAAGTACAGATCAGTGCTAGCCAGAAAGAAGACACTCTCCTAACTATCCAAGGTAGATACCCTAGAAAAATAAAGTTAATTGCTTGTTTCTTCTGAGACAGCCATCAATGAATATGTCCTTAGATTTCAGTGGATGACCAGCCAGTCATTTCTTGTGTTAAAGAGGGTGTCTTTTTGATTTGAATCTAGTCTGGAGCCACTAAATGGAGTCTATCTTGCTGCTGAGGCTGTTGCTGAATTGAATACAGCACTTCTGCCTCAGCACAAAGAAATCACACTAACCTCTTGGAAGTCTTTGAAATATCATTGCAAAGGTTTCCCCCACCTATATATGTCTAATCTTCCTTCAGCTGCTTCTCTGAGGCTGGCAGGTATCATTTTGCATCCCTCAGTGAAAATGCTGTAAAGAGAATATTGAGCTGTTTTCCAGCTGTGTTTGTTTAGGTAGGAATATTTTCTTCTACTTGCAGCACAGGCAGCTATTTGGGACTGTTGTCAGTTTTCTTTTGATATAGATTCCTTGTATATAGTTCTTCTGTAAATGTTTTCAGCATTCACTGTCTTTTATCCAAAGTTTTTTTTTTTAGTGTGCCTCAGAGAAGGATTTTGTAGATGAGTATCTGAACTGCCAAAAGTAAAATCACTTGAGATGAGATGAAGCAAATATTTTTTCAACTAAAACTACATTCATCAGCTTTGTCAATGAACTCTTAGCAAAATTTGATGCAAAATTTGAAAAAAATTACTTTTTAAAATGCAGATTCTCTTTCCCCAAAATTCTCCTCTATTTTTAATTTAATATTCAATCAAGTGTCTTTCTGTATATCCTATATAATAAATCGCATATCATTATATATAATGGTTGTAAATGAAATATAATTTAAAATAAATTATAGGATGTTTTTAGAATAGAATAGATGTTTTGCTTGGACTAAAAAGAGACATTGATATGAATTCAGAGTTATTTTAATCTTGGTGCACTAAAACATAAATATCTTAAAATTACAGTTATGTTAGGTCAATACAAAGAATGTGTCTGATTTTGTTTAAAACCAATTACCCAATGTTGAATGAGCTGGACACCCTGAGGTCTGTCAGATAGTTTAAATTTGTCTTGTTCTCCATTTCAGTTAACCATTCAGTTAACCATTCAGTCCATACATGTTAGGAAAAACTATTTGCAGCTTTAATGTAAATAGCAAAGTATATAACAATTAGTTAATGTCATATCACTTATGGACTCTTATCTATAATTTATTCATTTAAAAGCTTGTGGCCATTTAATACTCTGTTACACTGTTACTATATGTGTTGCATCTTCCTTATTTAAGGACGTATTTCTACCTTGGACCCTTTGCTATTTGCTCTGCTATGAGTGGTTAGGATGATCACCCAAGTGTATAATAATGTTGATAAGGCTCTGTATACCTGAGGGAATCCTGCCTATCAGAAATGTATCTCTCCTGTATTCTCATTCTCTCACTTTAGGTGCTTTCATTTTGTGTTAAAATTACAACATCTTCCAGCCTTTGTCTTCTGGTGTGCAGAAAAGAACAGGGCACCAACCTTGGATGGAACTTCTTGGTAGCCCTGCAGTGTAATTATTGTTATACAGGTTTTAATGTTACATATTACATATAATTTTTTAAGTAAGGACATTATAGCATTCAGAGGTGCATCTCTGGGTTTGAACAGTAAAAACCTGCATTGCATTCCTACAGGGTAAATGGACAGTTACCTTCATTGCTCCTATGTTTTGTGACTTCTTTCATTTGTATTAGTTATTTTTTAAACTCTAATAGGTTCATCACATAAAGGTTACTTGCTTTTGTGAGATGTTGTGGCCCTTTTCATTTCTCCTATTTTGCTGACCCTGTAGCAAACATCTCTTGCTGAATGTAGCCCCACTTAATAGCCTGAACTCACCTAGGAGTATAGAAAGGAGAAGGAGCTCCAATTAGGCTGTAGTGAGGCACAGAAAATAGTCAAGCAGCCTTTCCAGATAAGGCAGCCTGAACCTCAGCTCGATCTGGGTCAGAACCCACATTTCAGTGGGGGAATACACAGGCCTCACACCCCCACTTGTACAGCAGCTCTCACAAGTTTTTGAGAGCTGGAATAGATGATGAGCAGCAGGTGAACTACTGCTCCCAAGCTGCTGTAGAAACTTGAATACATCTCTGAAGGTCTCTATTCCTGTTCTCAGGGAGCTGAAGGGTAGGCAGTTTCTGACTAGAATTTAGTGTTGCATTAAAAAAAAAACAAAACAAAGACATAATTTTTTTGAGAGTCTTATTGGTAGAAGTAAGAGAGTATAAATGACATCTTTTCACCAGATGCTGTAGTGACAATACAAGGGGAAACAGTTATAAACTGAAAGAGGGTAGGTTTAGATTGGACATAAGGAAGAAATATTTTAGGATGAGGATGGTGAGACAATTGACAAGTGTACTAAATCACCTTTAGAGGTCCATTCCAACACAAACTATTTAATTTAATTTTGACTTGATATTTTTTTTCTTGGACTGATGTTTCTGTTTGCTTGGCCTCTTATTTTTTCCTTTTTTAATCCTTTCTTTTATTATAGCTTGTTGGTTCTTACAAAAATAAAGCCTAAAACAAGTACTTCATCCTCTTATTTGCCCATTGGACTCATCAGTGCAATTTCTTGAGGGTAAATTTTGTCATGGAAGGATGATTACATGCTTTTCAGAACAATTTAATTTGATGTAACAATACTGTAACTCTTGCTAAATCTTGCAGAGATTTTGTAAAATATCCAAATTAAGCACAGTAACCAATCCATGTCTGTATTTGAATAGTAGCTGACTGTACTTTATTTTGAATAATACATTTGCACTACTTTAAAATTAGTAAAAATTATCTGAAATGAAGGTAGATTTGTCCTACCAAAGATAAAACATTTTTATTGCTAATGAAATATTGTGACATTTTACCTAATTGCTGGTATAATTTCACAAATGTGCTGAATCATGTTATCATGGGGAACAGGGGACTCTTTATCTGCAGAAGGTCTAGTCAAGAGGTGCCTCATATTAAATGGAGTTAATAAGCAATTTCATATAATTTGGAGTTTAACCATACTGCTGTTGTAGGTGGGCTAAAAAGAATTCTGTGATACCAAGCCTGAAATCATTTAATTGGGAATGTAAATCAGTTATGTGGTTCAGTCACCAAATGTTGATAGAAGAGGCTATAGGAGATTGTTGTTTTTTAATTACAGCTGCTCTGTAATGTTGTTGTGTCACCAGGTTCCAAGAAAGAAAACAGCATGGTATGGCAGTTTGCTATGCCAAATGACCACTGCTCCTGCCAAATATAAATACTACCAGGAGTGGGTTCTTCTATAGGATGATAGCCACATCCCTAATTAATGAATGCCACCTTTCACTATATGTATTTATGTTCAGATAATTTATTTAAATAATGTTTCTTCTACATGCTTTATAGCCTTCTGCCTTTTGCTACACAAATTTTAGCTTATATTGCAAACTGTGCAAGTCATTTGGCAAATGTAATTTCCATCCCTGCATACTAATCGATTTCTTCACAAACACCTGCTATCAGTTATGATAATAAAAATGCCATTCTAAATTGAAAAGGGGCCAAATGGAGCTTCCTAAGGAAATGACTTAAGTGTCTTTCAATGCCTTTAATGTAGTAATGTTCTTGTAGTGCCAACACTTTTTTTCAGCATTTGCATTTTATATAATTTTTTTCTATTACACCATTTTTCTGTCTAAATGGTTCCTCATAACTGTTGCTGTGAAGTAGTTCATAGCAAGGCTGGAGAGAAATTTCTGTGTTTCCTCTCTCATGGGACTAAATCCAGGAACTCTACATTGTGAAAATTCCTTAGCACAGACCTGACTGGAACATCTGGCCACTGTGCAAGTATAAATACTAAATGGCTGTATCAGTTCCTATAACATCACTGGGAAAACATTGTAAAGTTGGTGAGTGCCTTGCCCTTGGACTGCATGCCAGTTTCTTCCTAAAATATAAGCCTAAATTTAGCAGCCAGATTGCAAGTAGCATTTGAATTACCCAGGGTCATTTTACGGCTTCTTCCATCCCAGGAAATAACCTCCCAGCAACAATCCTTGCCAGAACCTAATCATTTTCAGCTCTGCTGGGTCTTGTCTCAGCTCCGAAATGTCTCACTGGCGTTCAGCTGTATTGTCATCTCTCCAGACAATGTCCTCTGTATTATTTGAAAAGAAACAATCCATTTCACTGATTTTTTCACATTTTCATTTTCTCTTAGCTCTAGCCGCCCAAGCATATGCGCTAAAGGAAGAGAACGACAGTCTCCGATGGCAGCTGGATGCTTACAGGAATGAAGTGGAGCTCCTGAAGCAGGAGAAAGGACAGCTCTTTCGAACAGAGGAAAGCCTGACGAAGGACCAGCAGCTGCAGTTCCTACAGCAGACAATGCAAGGCATGCAGCAGGTATTGCTAAGGAAGGAAAGAACAGGTCTTCTGTTTTAGGAAAGTGGTACCATGGGGCTCTGCTGTACTCAAGACTATTCATTAAGGTCCTGATTTCTTTTCAGAAAATCACAGGGACTTAGATGGGGGGGAAAGGGATATATTCAGGCATAGTCATTTTAGGAATTTATAAACTGCAAACCCATTGATCATTCAAGAAAACTCTTAATGCGTTTGCTAGTTATGAACAAATTGCTCTGTTCCTCTTCTCACTTAATCCAACTGGCCCTGGTATTGTACAAAATTTTTTTTAAACTGTCTAACGTATCATAATCAATGGTCTGTGGTGTTTTCGTTTGCATTCATCTGCATCTTTTTTTCTGCTATTGTTTGAGAATGACTGAGACATCAGTGTGTCCAGACTACCCTCCTCAACTTGCAAATTGTTAGCAACATCAGTGCTATTTCCTGAGCTATTATCATTTATGCTGACCCGTGGATGTAACCTTTTCATTCAGACAGTTTTTAAGTGGTTTAGTGCAGCAAAAAAGCTTTTTCTCTGACACCAGACAACGAGAAACTGCACAGTGTCCCTGCAGGGGCAAGGGGTGTCAGTTTATCATAATTATTATCCCTTATTTGTTAGTGTGCTCCTGACACTGTGCTGGGTGAGTCTTGGAAAGCACATCCAGACTGCTCCCACTGTGTTGTCTGACATGTCCACTGACACACGAGCAGCCCTCACCCAGCGTGCATGTGTGCAGCATCTTCCCTGCCCAGGCACTTGTGTTCAGCTGGTACCTGACAGAAGCCAAGGGCAGTGGCTCAGCACAGCGCTGGGCTGTGCTCCCAGCTGGAGTGGAGCTTCTCAGCCTGGCACTGCGGAGGTTAATTTTGCTTCCTTCATCTGTAGCATCGCACACGCTCCTCTGTCACCCCTGGTTATGAGATTCCAGAAGGGGACAAGTTGTACCCACTTCCAGACTGTACTGAGCTGCTTTTGTATGGCAAAACCCAGGAGATACTCATTTACATTTGAGCTGCCTTGTTGGGTTAGGAACTGCACGGCTGTCCTGGTGCCCATCAAATCCAGCAAGTCTGCAAATCCCAGCTAACACCCAATGACAGAGCACAAGGCAACCCTACACACATACTGATATCAGCACAAGCCCCTTTAGGCCTGCAAATTTTTACAAAATCAGGGTGATTTATTATATGGTGGAATAATTCTGATCGAAATATTTTAAAAGTTGAAAATAAGTAAGTGATAATTCAGGAATAAAATATTTCCCAGACTTCAGAATTAAGTCATTACTCAGAAATACTTGAGGTTTCTGTATACTTTAGATAAGCTTGAGGTCTGTTCATGATCTTATCCTTATATAAATGGATACTTAAATATCACTGGTTTTAATAAATTTAACACCATATGTAACGATTGTGCTGTGTTTAATCCTGGTGCTAATTCTCCATTAAAATTAGTGAAAAGGAGGCATAAAGTACTACTAAATAAAAATTCTGGAGCCCTAGCACCCATTTGGCATTATTATAATTTTCTGTCTGGGGTCTGGATGAAGTATAATCAAGTCTGTAGAATATAAATAGATTTTTATTGAACTTCAAGCAAATGTTAATACTGCAAATCAATAACACAGAGTTACTAACTTATCTCTCTGTTCAGCTGGCCATGGACACTGCAGTCCCTATTCCTCTGAGAGTTTCTGTGTTCGTGACAGTTTTGCTGTGAGGTTCTCAATTTTTCTAGTCTGCCGTCTCAGGGTCAGACCTGCTTGCTCCCAATGGGATATAATTAGAGATGGCCCAAGGAGCTGGAGAAGACACTGCAGATAATCCAGTCTGACAATATGCTGAGGAGAGCAGCAACACAGAAACACGGGAGGTGAAGTTCAGAATATTTGGTGGGAAATTATCAGTCAGTTAAGCAGCTGGATGATGGTTTTGGATTTCAGTAATTAGCCAGAGTCATGACATCCCATAACCTTTGTGATTTTCATGCAGTTAATGCATGAATATGTAGAAATAAACCTTTGATTTAGGTAGACTCAGTTTTATCTCAGCTTGGTTTTGTAAATGTTGAGAGATGACAGCCTTAGCTGAAATCTGTCAGTGTAGCAGGTGCTCAGCATCTATGGAAATCAGTCTCACTATGAAATATTAAATATATATCCAGGACTTGAGTGTAAATAATTTAACAAGAAGACCTGTATTCCCTTTTATCCTTTTGTATATATTAAAATTAATTTCAGACAAGGTAAACTGAATGCCACTGAATTCCTGAACCCTTCATATATGTCAGCATTGAAAAACATATTTCTCCTTCTTTTCTCCTCATTCTCCCCTACTCTTTCATACACTTCTTCTAACTCTGAAAACTGGAGAACAAGTGATTTGAGCTGCAGTCTGAAAAGCAGATTTATCTGAGAAAGATTGGATACACTTTCAGAATCAAGACATTTTTTGTAAACATATTTGGTGCCAAACAATAGCAAATAACACACCACCGATGTATTTTTAATGTACTTCTACCATCTGGATGTTTTTCAGGATTCTTCCCTGTGTTTGCAGGACGGATGAAATGAATGTTTATTTTCTCTTCCATCACTCCCACTGATCTAAAGTAGCATCAGGAAAATCACACAGATGTTTGCTTATGAAGTGTACCTTATGGGCAGTAGTAGCAACCTCCTTATTTGCTGTGTCTAAAAAAAGAAAATCCTTTGGACTAATGACATTGAACTTATGGGGTTTTAGTCAACTTCCTCCATAAAACAGTGTCACAGTTTAATTTCATACCCACTGTGAGATCTCAAACAAATGGAAATAATGTCTTGTATCCATGGTAACAAATGAGATACACTTTACCTGATTTTGAGATGGAAATTGAATTAACTTGTCACTGCTGCATAGGTGGTATTGCCTTCAATTTATTTCTATATGAGAACACACATACCAAGAAGATCACTTTTTGAATGGCTCTTTTTCCAGCAGTGTTTGGTATGCTCTAAAAAAAGTCTGTGATCACAAGAAAGGATGTTTTAGTTGTAACTATTTTTGCAACACTTCACAGCACAGCTGTAAGAATTTTTTTAATCTTGCCTCTCTGTCTGAAATGTTTCATCAGATACATGACTATAGGTAATGCAGAAAATATCACCTAGTAGTGTTGCTTAATGGTTGAAATTATAAGCCTCAATCTTCAGTGGATATATAATTTCTCCAAATTTTAACCATTTAGTTTTAGCATATTTAATGTGGAATAGCAAGCAGAATTCTTTTGGAAAAAAAATCCTCAACAAAATCTTTCAGCCATTCCAAGAACAAAGCATGAAAAATATACTTTTATTGTATATTGTCCATCAAATATAATTCTCAAAGAAATGTACTTGCCACCTTTATGCTTTGAAACCAAGGCTCAGTATTTGACAGTGAGTCTCTATTGAATTAATGATGTGGTTTCCAGATCCTTTATACAATCTGTCTGAAACTGATAGTATTAAAAAGCCTTTGAAAAAATTTCAGTTTTCCACAAAGGAGATGACACTAATTAGCATGTGTTCAAGTAAATTTTAGATTTTTACTGGCCATCCAGGATTGTTCATGAACCACTTCCACAGCACAGCCATCAGTGCAATGTTTTAAGCCTCAAGTTAGTGCTGAGTCTACAGAGCACATATCCTTTAGCATGACTCTAATTTAACAAGTTAGCTCTACCTTTTTTGTTAGGCTTAACTGGCCAAGGTATGGGGCCATGCTTGTGTAGCTGTGCTGATTCCTGAACTGATACATTTGCCTATAGGCTGGTAATTTTGCATGGTGCTTCACTGCATCATGTAAATGTAGTATAATATACTTTGCTCTCATAACTCCCTGAGCATGATGGGCTGCATTTAGCTCCTGCAGGCAAGGGTGTCTTGCCTGCAGGAGCTAAATCCCCATTTAATCCATGCTCCCATCTATGTTATGTCCAGGAAACGTATATAAGTGCCTGCAGTTCTGCTATTGCACATGCTGGGGTGTGTCTGAGACAAATATTTGAGGCACCTCATTGCCCCCATTCCCTAAGGGGTCTGAATCACTAGCTGGGCTTGGGATCATACTCCCAACACACAGTGACAGCACAGGCTCTCCTTTGCTGGCAGGGGTGCATTAAAGCCCAGCCACGGGGTTATTGCAGCAGCAGGGGATGCGCTGCAGTGCCTCTCTCAAAATTAGTGCTCAAGCTGGAAAGCCAGAACAAAGGGAACAGTCATGTGTGGTGGGTGTAGGGCTGACATAAAGGCTGACACACTGCTGCCAGTGCCACCAACTCAGCTCAGCATGTCTCAGCAGGAGACTGAACATAATCTGGCCCTGCTGATGACCCACATGGGTGTCGCTCTGATGCAGTGTGATAAGAGTCCACTTTTGTCTTCTCTTCTTTTTCTCCCTGGACAATACCAATTTAATGTGAATTGCAATGCAGATTGTGAACCTGAACACTCAGAAGCCAGTAGCTGCCAGAACCACTGCCTGTGCGTTTTGCTTTGTTTACCTCAGAGACCCTTCCCCATGTGGTGCTGCAGGCAGAGAGTACACAGTTAATCATCACCTGTTCAATACCTTCCTGTCCTTGCTGTTCAATATGCAGCTCAAGGTCTTTCTGCAAAGGCCACATTGCTCCTGACATTTTCTACCTACTGAGGACTTTCTTTTGCAGTTTACTAACCATTTAACATGTAAAATAAATAGCATGTGCATCTGAGACTTATACACATTTTTAAAGAGCTCTGATAAATGCCAGCTAACTAGCAATCATAAAATCACAGAACCATTTAGGTGATAAAGGACTTTTAAGATCATCAAATCCAACAATTAACCCAGTATTGACCAGTCCACCACTAAGCCATGTCCCTAAGCACAGCATGTACACATCTTTTAAATACCTCCACCACTTCCCAATGATGACTCCACCACTTCCCTGGACAGCCTGTTCCAAAGCCTGACAACCCTTTTGGTGAAGAAATTTTTTCCTAATATCCAGCCCTACACCTCATTTCAAGCTTTCAGAGTTCATGCAGGGTAGGACTGTTTTGTCTGTGATATGCCTCACTTTTGTAGTTGGAAGGGTCAGAATTGCTGTTGGAGTGCATTGCAGCTCCCTCTTTACACTTGTTGCTCCTTCCAAGGAGGGTGGTCAGGGTACATCTTTGGTGATGCAGACTGTGAGAAGCACACATTTTCCACAGTACTATCACTGGGAGACAGATTACAACCCTTTTATCTAATTGAGGTGTCACAAGAGGCATCTATCAGCTTTTTCAGCAAGACCATGTACCTGTAAAATATAGTAACTCTTCTGAGTAGAAAATCCAAAGGTAACTAGTGTTGGCCTCATTATGTTGCCTTTGAAATTAATTGGATTTCTACCATTCCCAGCCATTAGAGCAGAGCCAATCCATTTTCAGATGGAGCTAGCAGTTTTTTCTACAAGCAAAGATGGCAATTCTCAGGTCTTTCCTTACCTTTTTTTTTTATAGCTTTTTCTCATACAAATAGTAGAATTGAATATTCCCATGGTCCACACTCTTTTCAGTGGGAGCAGGGACAAAAAGAACATTTCTGTGCAGGAGGTTGTAACAGACAGTAGGGCAGGGCATCATGAGGATTTTTTCCTCATCAATCTTTTAACCAATCTACCACCCATTAAGTTCCAATAAGCCTCAGCTGGCATTGAGGTCTGCAGGTCTCAGATCCTTCACGTGTGTCATTAACTGTCACAGCCATTCCTTTCTGTCACATACAAACGTTCTGAAATGTCAGAAGCCACAGACACACATCCTGGTGGCTGAAAATTGCTGAATCTGGTGCAGTGTAAGTGCCATGGCCATTATAACAATGATATACCTTTAAATATACAGATCCTAGTAGCATTTTAGTGCTGAAATTAAGATCACTGTTGAATAGATGAAGCATGTTATGGCTATATTTATTAATATAGCCTAAGTGCAGAGGAGATTTGCAGCCTTTTTTTATTCCATCTACATCTCGCTCACCAAACATCCGTTCAGCATACAACCCAACCAATGTACTTATGCACAACAATAAACTGATTCTTCTCCAAAGCAGCATTAAAGAAGAATAAATATAAGAGATTATAAAAATATCCCTTTTATTTGCACTCTACCTGGTAAATAAACAGACCAGAGTAATTATGTTGGAAGTATTTTTAATTGCTACTCTTACAGTATGAATTCCAGTTAGATTTTTTTTTTCCCCTGTAAAAGTGGCATTGGAGTAGTAATGGCAGTACTGATGACCTTAAAAGGAATGGATACAAGTCAAGTGGGAGGGACTGGACCCAACAATCAGATGTTCACTTCCATGCCTGTTCCTTCTGTCACACAGTGGCTGATATTTTAAAACTTAAGACATATATGATCTCCCAGGAGAGAGAGAAATGTTGCCATAATTGTTGTCTTAGTTCACTTGTGCTTTTCAGGGCTCTGTACAGCCCAACGCATGCTTAAACTTCCAGAAAACACTTACTCTTTTGATTATATTAAAAAAAAAGAGCAGCTGGCAATTAAGTGCTATTTATTTACCAAATCTCAGACAAGCCAAATGGCTTCTCTTCTCTGTTTAACAACCTTTCTTTATTGAAAGTAGTGTTTGATTTCCCACTTCTGCAACCACCACTTCAAAAATATTAGGGGAGTGCAAATAAGGGCCCACAGATACTTTAGGCACCATATTCCCAACAGCTGTTCTAGTTGAAAGATGGAGGAGAGTAGCATCTTTTTTCCAGCTAGTACTGGTAAAGCAAGGCTGAGATTGACAGCAAGAATAAACCCTTCGTACAGAAATAATTGGGTGCACACATTTTATATACAATATGAAATAAATCAACTAATATCTTCATTAGCATGGTTGTGTAGTCTAGTCATGGTAAAGGAAAAATCTTATAAGTTTTACAGTCCAGTGATCTTACATGAATTTTTTAAAAGATCCTAAATACTAGCATTGGCTTGCTGATTAGAATTTCCAATTGTGTTTGATGCTATCAGTGCTAAGAACTCTGTTTCCATTACTAGGAATTGTGTTTCAGTGGAAATTACACTGGGTAAATTGATTCTCTTCCATAATATTGTTCTTCTAATTAAATTTTTATTCCCCATCAGAATAAATAAAATATTTTTTCTTGAATAGGAAATCAAAATTTAAAAGATCTGTTTTGGTTTGTTGAGAAAAGGCATGCTGTATCATGCTCATTTTCAGTCCCATGAAAGAAGAGATGTGATCACACTGTTCAAGTGCTGTTAACTGGTGAGGAGTTATCCACAATGGACAGTACAGGTAAAAGGCTGGAGAAGGTGATGTTGTTATGACTAGATGATCATGTCTCCTTTGACTGTGCATCATGCAAGGTGCCAACTTGTTGCCTTGTAGGACAGATATGAGGGCAGGGGGAACATGATGCTCATTTGGGATCAGCCCTCTTTCTTTGATCAGGTTCAGGATCTACTCACCTGCTGTCAGTAAAGTCAATGGCTATGTGATATTCCAATCACCTCATTTACCAAAGAAGGGAGGGTGCTTTATTGATGAGGTACAGTGGGCTTTTGGCAGGCTTCTCCCCTTCTCAGGCCACCACCAAAATAAAGGACCTTGTGTAATTTGCTGTGAAACCCAGATCCCAGAGAGGGATCCCTGATGCTATAGGGCTAAGTGTCTTATTAGTATATTTAAATTCTGAGATGAAGGATTCATTCTGTAAGGTTCCTAAGGATTTGGTCTTTTCTTCATTTGCTGCAAAAGTCCATAGCTGACTGAAGACAACTTGTCTTTTTTGACAAGAGGTATATTTGAAAATTACTTGGCAGAGGAAAGCTGTAGACTGTCTCTTAAACCGTTCATTGCATCACCCACATTCTCTTTTCCTCTGCTGCCCAGCCCTTAACACTGCCCCTTGTAGCTGGTGTGGCTGAATTGCTAAGCCTCACAGAAACAAAAGAAATTGAGAGCTAATTCTCTGATATCTATCAGCTATCCTCTAGAATCCTAGAAAAATTGAAGTCAGAAGGTAGATGTGAAGGTCAGGTACACCTCTTCTCAAAACAGGGGCGTCTCCGGAGTCATCTCAGTTTAGTTCAGGACCTTGTCCAGCTATGGTCTCATTACAGTTCACCTTCTCTGAGCCCTTGCTCAAGAGGTTGGCCACCCTCACTGTGGAATGTTTTCCTGCTGTGTAATAGAAATGTTTCTTTCTGTCTATTTGTCCTCAACCCTTACTCAAGAAAAGCCTGACTCCACCTGCTCTTTAACCTCCCTCTAGGTAGTTTGTGTGTGTGTCCATCTGTCTGTTTTCTGTTTTGGTTTATTTCTTAGAATACAGGCCTGCTTGCAACTACTCTGAGCACTGTAGAACTGAAGGACCTCTGGAATCTGTCTAATAGCAGGGGAAGGGAAGCATGGCAAACTCCTCCCTAAGGAAGCAGCAGGACAGATTTGTTCTTTAGTGCCACCACACGCATTCCCCCCGCAGGTGTGTGTCCAGCTCCTCGGCCCCCTCTGAGGTGGTTAACCTGCAGAGCAAACATGTTCAGCATGGTCTTTGCCTCTGGCCAGAGAGCCAGGAAAACTCACTGTGCAGGTGAATGCCCATCAAACAGAAGCTGGGCTGTCCATCCACTTGCAGCTCTTCACCAGCCTTCTTTTGTCATTGGAAACCCCATGATCCATCCAAATAATGCCATCCATACAGCCAGGGACACAGCCAGTCCCTGAGGGCTGGCAGGGATGAGAAGCATTGCACTATTACACTGTGTTTCTTTTTAATCCCTTAAAAAGCCCAAACCCACAGCCATACTCTTTATTTTAATAATGCCTTGCTGCAACATGGCTAACTTCCTTGAGCACTCATTTCTAAAGCTTCTTTGACTTGTCTTTCACATTCTCCTGTTTCCTTGGTGATTTGTCAGGCCTCATCAGCGTCTTGTTACTAATGCATATTTGCTCAGCTGGGAAGTCACTTTCTCATTATTCAAGTCTGCCATGTGCTGGCCATTTGTGATATGAGATCTTGCCTGTCTTGCAAAAAGAGAAAGACACTCTTCCAGAAAGTCCATGGGAGTACTGGGAGAGGGATTTGTATTTTTATTTTGCAAATGGTTGATTTAATTTTAATTCATCTTTTCTTTGCCTCCTACCCAAGGAAGATTCTGAAAGAAAAAGTTTGCCATCCTTCCCCTCTGTATTTGTGAACAGCTTCTAAGAATTTCAAAACATTCATTTCCTTGTGATTTTTCTCATTTTCCATTTGGCAAACTCTTCACTTCTTTTTCTTTATATAAGATGAAATTAGAAAAGATGGAACAAGGTTTTACTTAGGGAAAAAGAAAAAATATAACAAAACATCAGAAATTGCTATCATAAGTGAGTTCTTTAATTTTTAGGTGGACTCTTCAGTCATTTGAATGCCTGTGGTTTCATACTTTTCAGATCTCTGATTCTTGTGTAGTTTCAGAGAAAGTATTTCACTTTTGCACAAGTGAGTTCTGCTTCCCAAGGTTACTGTTTTACATGTATGCCTTGGTTTCTTTTGTACTGAAAAAAATAGCATTGATTGGGATACAGCCTGCCTATTTGAGATACATAAGTTCCACCTTCTTTTTAGGCACCTAATGAATCCATTTTTCCTGTATAGGGATATATTTCCTATAGATCTATTTCTTATAGGTAGTAAGTGGAGATTAATATGTTTCTTCTATACACTATATGAGCAGGAGAATCCAGTATGCCTGAGTTCACTGTGTGTTGAAGATGACCATTCAACGGAGTTGGATCAATTAAGCTGTGTAAGAGCATCCCTGTGTGACTGATACACTAATTTCAGAGACTTTTAACGGAGATAATTTCTGGACATTCTGCAGCTACTCCATAACTGGGAGAGTCTGTGCCTCCTTCCTGTGGCTGAACAGGCTGGGTTTGCTGAAACTGCCTGCACAATCTGTGATCGACGTCAGCACTCCCACCCCAGAGGTGTTCTTTTGTCTGCTCCTCCTTACTGCCCTTTCTTTAAGATCTTTGTAGCCTTTTCATACTTCATTTCAAGCAGCTATAGAGAAAATTATAAACAAAATAGCAGGGGCAGGACCATTCACCAGTATAACTGCTAAACTTGTGGCAAATGCTGGTTTTCCTTTTTCATTATTCTGTCAGCCTTACAGCATCCTAAGTACAGCCTCAGGCCCTGTGGTCGCTTCTGATCTGCCTCCCTTTTCTTTGCATGAAAAGCATGAAAAGTTGTTGGTTTCATGCTGGAAATCATGCTTTCCTTATGGGATCCTTGTCTATCCATCTAGGCTTGGGATGCGACCACACTTCTAGGTATGTCCATATATTATGTTCAAATCCACACTGCCTTTTGGGGAGCAATGAAGAGCTGTGGGCAAGGAGGAGGAGGAGGAAGGAGAAGGAGTATTTCATAGCTGCACAGTGCTACACAACAGCATGCTATTGCTTTCCCTTTAGAACTTCTCATATATTCCGAGGCAGTGTGTGCTGCTCAGTTGTTAGCATTCTTGGCCACACTGGCACTGCATTGTACACAGCCTGAGTAATTCAGCTGGCTTCAATAATGCCATCTATATTTAATGTTTCAGTAGCTGCGAAGATTGGTTTAAGATGGTAATTTTCTGTCTGCGCTTTTGAGATCTATGCAATATGGGTGGTACTGAACTGTCTCTGGCAGGGATTCAGCATTGGAGTGGGAATGTGGGAAAAAAAAATCAAAATAAAACACACACCCTCTTTTGCCCCACATAATGAAATTAGCTACCCGCTTATTATGTACAGGGAGGATTTGATCCTCATGAAAGAAGGAGTAGTCATATCTACCATTTTTACGCAGACCAATTCCAGAATTGCCACTGGAAGCAATGTCTTGCGTTTTTTTGGAGGGGGTCTAAAATGCGTTGATTGATCTCTGGACAGGCAACCAGGAGGTTAATTCTTTCTGGCTTTCCCATCTCCTCTCTGGAAATACCAGTAAGAGGATATTAGTGATGTCTGCCAATCTGATCTTGTCCTACTACACAGCTCCATCTCCCAGGGTCAAGCTGGCAGCCATGGAGATAAACACTTTTGGTTGCACATAGACCAGCTGAGCTTCCAGGCTGCTACTGGTGGAGCTCTGCAGGTGTCTCTCTTCAGGATCATCAGAGCTGTGATGAGCTCTGTGATGTGCTTTTCTGCTTCCTGACACTTGCATTTTGGTTCAGGGAAAAGACACTTCCATAACATGCAGGGCACCCTCACAGACCCAAAGAATTGCACACTGGGGACATGGAATAAAACAGAAATGAGCCAGATATTTCCTGGCTGTATAGCCATGAAATCAGTTCTTTGTCTGATAAAACTGAGCATTCTGTCTGAATGCTGTGTCGCAAAGCTGGGAACATCAGGGCTTAAAGGGAATGGCCAGAGATGTGAGACAAGATTGAAAGAACAGACACTTGTATAGCTGTGGTGACCATCGGTGTAGTAGGTCTGTTTCCTACACAGGGAAACTCTGGCAAAAAGGCTTTGTAGATGGCAAAGTAGGTGGAACAGTATCAGACAGCATAATTATTGAAACGAAGGATATTTTTTTATTTTGATTGATTGTGGTATATAGTTGCAAGAAATTTGAAGGGCAAAAGAACTATCTATAGGATCAATTTTTAATAAGTAGATTTATGTATGAAAAACAAAGCAATTCTGAATAATTAATACCTGCATCTTGGCATCGTTCATTATAATCTTTATGGAAAACCTGTCTGTTTATAAGCAGGTGTGACAGCAGCCCCTGTTATGAAACTTGTCTCATTTCTGCCAGTGTAAGATCCTTTTCCCGTTTGCTTCTAACTTTGCCAAACATCACGTGTTTGTGCTGAAATTTTTCAAGCTGTTCATCTGTCTTAGGCTGATATTTTTTCAGTCACATTTATTTGTTTATTTTCCAAAATGAGACTAAAGGAGAAAAATATGCTGTTTGGCAGGTATAACTCCTTGTTACAACCTTTTTGGTTGCAGCATCAACCACTCAGGAAAAAGAAATATGCAAACCCGACCCATGCAAAATTAGCAGGTTCTGCAGCTTTTAGAGATAAATATGAGGGAGAGAAAAAGAAAGTTAAGCCCCCAAGGGATGGCTCCAAATTTTAAATAATTTTGACATCTCTGGAGGTTGAATGGGAAGGTCCCAGTCCTGTGAATGAAAAACCCTATGTATGACTGGGAACAGGGTATCTTAGTTACAGTCACTCTGCTTTCCACCCCTGTGAAAATAGGACACATTTACTGTCTTTGGAGGCTGTGCACACAGAGTAAACCTTCAATAGTTGACAGTTTAACCACTACAACTGCTAGAAGGTTTTATCTCATATCATGTGCTTTGTAGCTCATACTCCAATAAGAGTGCACACTCTATTACCCCAGGGAAACTGAGAATGTTGGATATTTTCCTGGGATTCCTGTTCCTTGCTGGTCCAGAGCCAAGTACAAAGATGCAGAGCATCACATCTCCCTCTCTCTCTCATGCTCTCAGTGTCTTCCACACCAATTCCTCCCATGCTCAGACAGTTTTGGAAAAATTGCCTTAAACGCAAAACAGGAAAAGGGTCAAAAGAAGAGATATATAATTAGACTAAATCACAGTGGGAGACCACAGTGGGAGATGTGAAAACAAAACAGTGGAAGTTTGTGAGCTGATTCGCAATAAATGAAACCTGGCCACGGAAGAACCGTGGGGAGGGGTGGGTGGGATCGAGAAGGAGGTTTAAGTTCAGTTGTGTAAACAAGTTCAACCCAAGAGTCAATCTTGGTTTCCTCTTTGTAACAGTCATTCACTAGTGAAAGATTATTCAGGGGCAAGATGAAATGAAAACTCACTTGGGATCTTCCAGATGTGATTTTATATTGTTCAAAAGGATGGCCTGTAGGGCTTTTCCCAGAAGCTGGAGTAAAATTCTCTCAACCAGGATGAAGGTGGAGTCTGGCCACACTAGTGAGATGTAATTGCTCAGAGAAGACTCTGAAATGGGGGCAAAGACTCCTTTCTCATGATATGTTCAGGTGTGTGAGGTCAAACAGGTTGCAGCTGCAAAGGAGAGGACATCTCACCAGCTGCTATTAGGTAGGTGACACTCTGCTTACCACACCTCAGGTGCTTCAACTAGTGACCTTTGGGAGGGCTTATGGCATCTTCCTGGTGTCTAGTGTTCTTTCTTCCCACTGAGGACTAGAGTCCATTCTCTCTAAATTGCAGACATCAGCTAGAGCTATCCTATGTGAACCTCAAAGGTATGTTACAACATGAGTTTACATGGGGTGACTAGATGGTCCCTTCTGCATGGGAACCTGCGTGGGTATCTGTGTGTGACCTATGGCAGTGCACACAAATCCAGTGTATCTTCTGGAAATATGGGAGGTAGTACCCAACAGGCAAGGTGAACACGTCCCTGTTTGAGAAATGCCAAAGCAGAGTTTCCCACGCCAAAGTTGGTTGGGTATGAGCCTCAGTGGAAGACACGTACTTGTTTCATGGGAAAATCTTGAGATTCAAAATGATCTTGTGCTGTGGTAGAGTGAAAACATACAAGAATGTCTCTTGAAGGCTCACAGGGAACAGTTCAGGCGGCATGATCCATCAAAAAGCTAAGCAACTCCACTGGACTGTAGAGTGTGTGAGATATAATCAGACATATACCCACGTGTATTTTTACTTCAGTGGCTGAATTAATCCATCATACTGATGTTCACTTACAATAGAAACACACTACCAATAACTCCACCAGTCTCTGAAATGTCATCTGTTTCCAAGTCACTCTGAAAACAATGCTGACACCATGTCCTTTGATGCCTGGGACTTCCAGTTCAGTTGAACAAGGCTGAGACTTTTTCTAGGCTTGCTGTCTGTAACTTACCAAGAGGCTGAACACCTGTATAATCAGTTTGAGTCAGCCTCCAGCCCTAAGCACAACCATAAACTAAGCTTTAGATGTAGGTACATGGTTAAATCAGTAATGCATGTTAGTAAAGCAATTAGTAGTTCAATTAGTCCTTTAAATGGAGACTGCTTACAAGCAATATGTTGCCCCAGAAAATCATCGTTTCCTTTCTTATTCACTAAGAGAAAACACATAAACTCTTTTCTTAACCTGTTTGTCTGCTCTTTCTCTTCATCACTGTCTAACATTCTTCAAATCAATGCAAAAACATCTTAAGTATTTCGGAATTAATTAAATCTACTGACCTGCTCTTGACAGTCACAATAAATCTATGCAGGATCTAAAGCTAGCCAAGACCAGGGGATGTGGGCTTTCAAATATGCTCCTTCATCCCAGAATTCTCTTCATAAAAATAGATTTTGGTCATAGCTTTTTGTTTTGACAGTAGATCAGCAGTCTTCCTGGCTGATATATTGATTGTAGGGCATCAGTCTTCCTGATCTAATCGAATATCACAGCACAAGACAAAAAAAAATTTAAAAAGGGAAAGCTTTTGTCTTCTTGGCAAGTCAGTCTGAAAGCTTTTCAGAATATTGCTTTGCATAGAATGAAAATGGCTGTGGGCCAATGACTAATTATATTAAAGGGCTGTGCTTTTAAATTATTTATGTACCATAGTGTTTACCCCAGTCTTATTAAAACCACCACATATTCTTCTACAAATAAGATTTTGGTTCAGACGAATGTGACAGTCACTCTGTGGGTGACATACTGTAGCAGGAATTTCTGCTTTAATGTAACAAATAGCTTAATGCACGTTAACAGATGCATTACTCATGGTGCACTGCCGCAGAAGGAGATGCAGATGAAAACAATTTACCTCTGGTCCATTTAGACACAGCAGATTATGCAACAATAATAAATGTAGGAGCAGACCGCAAAACATTGTTTGAAATTAGGATTTGTCAAACTGGGGATTTTAAACTGCTTTGGATCCAGACAAGGCTAACCAGAAACTTCTTTTGTTTGTGCAGCAATTGCTGAGCATACAGGAAGAATTAAATAACAAAAAATCTGAACTGGAGCAAGCAAAGGAAGAGCAAACGCATACACAAGCAATGCTTAAAGTCCTGCAGGAACAGGTGAGTGATTTTGGCAGGAGAAAAGTGCTGGCTTAGGCATGCTAAGGGGAAGGAAAGTGGAACTATTAGCCCTGAAAGTCTCATGGCTTCACCTCCAAAATCTGTAGGAGTCTGACTACAGAATATGTTGTGAGCAAGACCTAACCTTATGTGTCCTGTCTGTCTGCTCTGATTAGGCTAACAGAGTTTCAGATAACGGAGTGAAAAGGGACCCTTACTTTGTACTATCCAATATTGAATTTCATGTCTTGAGTAGTATTTCCTCTTATGTATTCTACATAGATATCAGGGATAAGTGTTTTTGCTCTGAATTTAAAAAAATGGTGGGGGAGTTAAATATAGCTGAGCCAAAACAGCTCTTCCTTTTAAGAACAGTATTGAAAAAAACATTTTGGCATCTCCTGTGTAATTCACACAAGTATGAGTATATAAAAAACTTACAGTGGCATTATCATAATGGCATTAAAAAAGTAGTTATCAATGCACTTATTTAAGTAATGAGAATCAAATCTCTGTAAATCTGATTATCCCACCTTCTTTCGTACTAAGGTGTACTAAGACACAGAGAAGTATATTTGATGGTATTGTTTTATAAGGGTGGTAAGATGGATAGCTACACAGCAAAAAAAAAAAAAAAAAA
>VZRH01004719.1:1973499-2024019 GCA_013397555.1 Urocynchramus pylzowi | reverse complement strand
AAAAAAAAAAAAAAAAGTCTGGCCCTAAATCTGTAAATCTAGAGGAGAAACACTGCATTGTGTGCAAGCACAGTGTGGACAAATATGTGTTTTCTGTATAGACCATGTGGCTTGGACACACTGAAACTGAAAATCCCCACCTGTGCTGCACAGGCACAGTCTCTGCTTTGAGACCTTATTTTAACCCTTTCTGTATAAACTTTCAGCTAAAATATTTGATGGCTTGGTTAAGTATTTGCAGTTTAAGGTCTGGAGGATCTGAATTGCTTAGGTGGCAGAGATTCAAAATGCTGATGAATTTTATGTTCAAGATTTTTCATCATGTATGTCTGAATATGTCTGCAGACAGATGTATACATGTAATGTACACATCAGGAAAAGTAAATTATGTTTATTTCTGATTTTTTTTATGTTCATTATGAAAGCTAGGACATTGTTCCACATTTAACATTTATCTTTGAACATATCTGATAACAAATATATTCTACAAAGTAGTAATTTAGATTCGGGAAGCTTTTATGTTCTTAGCACTTATGGTCACAGAGATAACCTAAATGAAAGCTGAGGCAAGACTGTAATACAAAAAATGCCACGAGGAAGAGTGGATTTGGTAATGACAGAATCTTTATAAACACAGATTCCACCAGGTCTCTTGAGTTAATTGCATCTTGTTTCCATTTTCACATGACTTTTAAGGTATAGCATTATAAAGTGCTTAAAAAAAAAAAAAAAAAAAAAGAAAAAAGAAAAACAGAAATTGCACAAAGTTATTTTATATCTTTGTACCAATTATATGCTGCAAAATCATATAGGAAGATCTTGCAATGTGAGGCCCAGTAGGGACCACCAGGGCAGACTTCTGAATCTCTGCAGACTGTTGCTAATTGCGAATCAAATGTGCACTCATGCTAGGCAGACAAGCGAAACAGTAGCTGGAAGAAAGGCAGGCTAGATCTGCATTTCTCTTGAGAATTAGCTTTGAAACGCGCCTGAGGCCAAGACTGTAAGTAGCCAGAATTCCTGAAGAGTGCTAGGCAGGCAGTGTGCTCCTCCAAGAACCCTGAACGAGTTCCAAAAGTTTCCAGAAAAGCAGAAGCCCTAGCAGTAATGACCCCCACTTGCCAAGACTCACAGCTTTCCTTTACAAGCACCAAGCTTATCTGTGTGTTTTATCCACAATGGATATTGAAAATCATCCAGCCAAGCCAAGTAAATAGAGCATTTATTTCAAAAATAAATAGCACAGGACTCCTGCCTTGACTTTATGGCTTGGTTTTGTGATTAGTTTGCTAAAAATTGCCTTTTCATCCCAAGCTGGCACAGGGATCCTGCCCTGCCTCACTTAGGGTGTGTTTACATGGAAGGGTGCAGCTCCATCCAGGCATGGCTGCTCCATGCTCCCGGTCACATCCAGGCTGGGATGTCCTGCTGGGAGAAGTCCCACTTGCTGGTGCACCATATTGCATTGCTATAGTCAAAAGGCTTCTGAATCACATCTGGCACGTGCTTGTCAGCTCTGGTTGTCTGAGGGATTCTCACCCACTGGTTTGAGTCAGGTCTACCCCACCACAGCATTAGATTTATCAGATACTTCTGATTCCTCATCCCTTCTACCAGGCAGGCCCCTGGTTGTTGTTGGCACTAGCTCTGTGTGTTGCCTCAGCACACTCTCCACTGCTAACATCACACTTGCCCCTGATTTACCCTGGAGTCAGAGTAGGGGGCAAGCCAAGTCCTGTTTTTCCAATATTTTACATTTTTCTAAGCTTCCTATTCCAGCATTTCTCTATTTAACATGTGAGAGAATAATATCATTTAAGTAATAATTTAAAAAAAAATGTTGTACAAAAAGGGACTTCAACCCTTTAACCTACAGGAATGCATCTGCACACATTCTATCCTTAAGTTTTCCACCATTATCTCCACTGCAGAGGTTCTAGTCTTGGCAGGGATACAAGCAACTTCTTTCCTAACCTCTGGCATCCTTTTCAGAGGATGATGTGCAATAAAAGAGATGGAGAGGTTCAGGCATCCTCTCTGCATTATATCAACTGATGAAGTAGTGCCAGGACGATAATGGAGGGAAACCTTGGCAGGGTGAAAGTCTGCAAGACCAAGTGGGCTGCAGCCTGAGCCCAGTCTCCCATCAGACCCACGTGTGGCTGATGGGGATGTGGCATGTCACCAGAAGAGCACTTTGCCAGGGAGCCACAGTCACCAAGGGGTGATGGCCCTTCATAAATGTGGAAAGGGAAAGGCAAAGCTTAAGCAACAAGCAGCATTTCTTGAGCACTCAGGACACTTGAATCAGTACACAGAACAGTTTTACAAAACTGAGCATTCTCTCCTGAGCTCATATTCAGATGAGTAACTCAGCTGAACCCAACAGGACTGCTCATGATGAGTGAATTTCTATAATGAAGAATTGGCAGAATCAGGAAGCAGCTCTTCTGGTCACACTGCAATGCATAAATACTTCATTCTGGTGCTAGTCTGGAAGTAGCCATCTCAGCTCATTCCTACCAGCTATCCTCACAGTGAAGTGGTTTCACAGGATGGTTATTTTTTCAGAGTAGTGAAAACACGTAGCATTCATTGGAAATGCACCACCCTGCTGTCAGTATAAATTACAGACTTCTTGAGGCTTTTGAAAGATGAGCTTCAGTGAATTGAACCAGACCTGATGATTTTGCAGTCCCCAGATATCCTTTGTACTACTTTATCAGGAAGTGTTGCCCTCTTCCCTCTCCATCAGGACTGGTTTAGTGGCTTGAGCAGCAGTTCTGAATTGGTGCAGTTCACAGCCCTGCATAATAAGGTACAAACAGACCATGGCCTGCTTACCTGCTTAAGTCTCAGACTGGAAACTGAACAGCTGGGAGCTGAATCACACTCAGTTCAGCTGTTGTTGCCATGTAGCAAAAATATGATGGAGGTAACCAAACCCCTAGGATTGTAGTCCACCAACTCTTCTGAGTCAGATACTAATCAATACATATTAGTGTTCCATTTCATCAGTTCAACAGTTTCAACTGTTGCCAATCAGAGCCAGAGCTGTAGAATCAACAGTTACATCAAACCCAGTTTCTTTGGCAAAAAAAAGAAGGAATTCAGAGAAAAGTTGTGTTTATTGCTCCCCATCCCTCTCCTCTCCCTCCATCCCCCTCCTCCACATGCTGTCTATTGTGAATTAACTTGCAATAAAAGCATGTCTTTTCAGAGCTTAACCTTAAGAGCAAATGATTCTATGAGTTTTATTTAAGTGTACAAACCTCCATGGCTTACAGGCTCAGGAGAGCTGCAGTGTCTCCTCTTTGCTCTGTTTGCTCAATCACAGGAGGAACGACAGCATATTTCACTGTGGCTCAAGATGTGATCTTGGACTTTCCTCAAATCTCCTGAGAGTGATCTTTACAATTCCCAATGTAATCCTGGATTTTCCCTTAAAAGCTAATTCAGGAGAGAAAAAAAAGGTTTTTGTTCAGGTCATATATTTGCAGTGTCCCCTCAGTTCTTCCTGCCACTGGTTAAATAAAAGAGCTGTTCTTCACTTCTCCACCTTTTTCATCATACCCAGGAGCCATGTCAGTTATTTAGGTACGTTGTCAGGAAGACAATGTACAGTAGCACTTCAGCATCTTACCTCAAAATATATCATTCAAAAGTAATCATTGGCAAAACACTATTTAGCTAGTGGCAACTTGCAAATATTGTAAAGTTTAAATTAATAGCAACAACAATGGGAAATTAAATTGTTTATTATTCTTGAGAGAGAAATCTGTGTACCTTTTATGCCTTGAAACTACTTTCTAATCTTATTATTTAAAAAATAATGACTCAGTCCTATTATTTTTCTTTTTTTGCCAACCTATCAAGCCTTAAGTATGTTGGTTTCAAAATGGTTTGAGCAAAAACTCATTAGAATTATATGCTCCATCTGTTTTTCTCATTGGAAGCTTTATAAAACGTTCCTTCAAATAAATCAAAGATAACTGTGGGAAATACTGAAGTAATGTGCTTGTTTTGTTCTGTTTTGGTTTTTTTTCACTCTTTGCAGTTAAAAAGCGCCAAGGAACTAGCAGAAATCAATGGGCATGATGAATCTCAAGCAAATGTAGGTACATCTGTCTATGTGTGGATTTCATACGTGTATGTGTATGGTCTCAAATTTACTGTGTATGTCTTAAAGCTGTTAGAATGGCTGAATGATTTGCACATCAAGTTTGAAGTGTCTGGGTTTTTTTCTTGAAGCCACAGGTTCAAATCCCAGCAAACTTCATTCAAGGTAGATAAATTGGGTTCCATGCAATTTACTTCGTAGGATTTATTTGGATGAGACTTTAACAACCAGTGTCCTACTTGCTCTATGTGGGTGTTAAAGATACCATGGAAACGACTGCAAAAGAAATGCTTTTCCTTAGTGTCCTGTCCGGGATTAGTCAAGCTACAAAGTTACACCATTTGTCTCTGTGGCTGCCACTTTGCAGCTGGGCAGGCCTGGCCATATTCCATTTCTCAGTGAGGTGGTTTGTATATATGTATAATTTTGAAACAGGTAATTTTCCCAAGAGGACTAAAATAATTAAGTGAATCATTATTTTGTCCAAAAACATTAAAGGACTCCTAAGGCCATGTTTTTTAAAACCTGCTGCCAAATTAAAAAAAAAAATTGCTTTTATTAGTTCCTTAATGATTGCCGTCAAAACAGCAATTTCCATAAGGGGGGAAGAGAAAAAAAAAGGGAAAGTTTCCTGCTATGTTTGTCATCCAAACCGTGCAGTCTTTGTCATAAACATATGAATATTAAAACAAATTGTATACAATATCTTCCTCCTGGCCAAGTGAACTAGCAACAGTTTAAACACTAATATATTTTAACATCTGTTTTAGTCCATGTGTTGTCTATTGGCTCGGTCAGGAAACAGCTTTATTTTAAACCTGAATGGAAGACTCAAGTTTTGTGAACTGTTTTTTTGATAAGGAAATGTTGTCCTTGTTTTTTTAATCCTTTCCTAAATCTCATTCATTGTGATCCGTTTCTGCAGTGAAGTCGATAGAGCCTCGTAGCTCTCAGCGTTTGGACAGGAGACATTCAATATTGTCTGATAGCTCCAACAAATCTGCAGCTGCAGTCTGTCTGCACAGCATCCCATTGCCCCTTTGAAAGATTCTGCTTGCATACCAAAAATACATTAATCCAAGGATGATCTTGAAATACTCACATATGCTAGTTAAAAAATGGTGGTTGTACAATAGCTGATTGCAGATTTCCCAAAGGAAATCCTAAAGGAATATCTATCTACATGTAAGTCTTATAAACTGTCTCAAAGAACTTGCTTCCTCACCAAAGATGTGGGTGAAACAATGTTTTGCAGTATTGAAATGTTTTAAAGGGAAATTACCTGAAAGCTTCAAGCTGTACCATTTTGGCTCATATGTTACTGGATAAACAGAAGTGCTTGAGAGTTTTATATTTATATAATATAGAGGTTGAAGTAGCATTAAAAGGAAACATTTCAATTGTGTAAAGAGAGTGTTTTGGTGCACCATTCCCAGATATTTAAAACAAAATATTTCAGGATCTTTGGTTAATAGTAAATTTTTCAAAATGTAATATTTTGATCCAGTTTGTAATTGTACAAGTTTCTCAAATGCCTGAATTTTCCGTAAGATAAAAACTCTATTTTCTGCCCCTCTTTTCCATGAGCTTTTACCCTGCTGATCTCATAACAATATATGACTCTTAAGAAAAGAAGTCAATACCTAGATTAATGGCAAAGAGGGAAACCAGATAGTTACAATTATCGAGTCACAGTCGCAGCCATGTATTCAACAATAATACCACCATGAAATCAGAAAAAGCACAGCAGTACAAATGGAAATAGAGAAATAGAGGGAAAGAAGTGATGTTAAAACATTTACTACGATAATGAACTTTGTAAAATGGAAGCTGAAATGCCTTTTAAACAATTGTCATTTATATCAAATATGTAGCACTCAGGTGTTGTGCATTGCAGGTTGTCTCCACATATATTCTCAGCAGACTCCATGGGTTTTGCCCCTGGCCACTGTGCAAATCAGGGATGATCAAAGAGAAGAAGGCTTGGTGGCTCCTACATGGTTCTTAGTGAACTGTGATGCATATAATTGGATTAGGACATATTTGTTACAGATGACAGGTTGAATTCAGCAAATTAAATACCTCTACATGCCGAGCAATAGTGGGAGGTGTTGGTAAGGAAAAATGGCAACGTATGCCTGTACACTGAACACACAATCTTATCTTCACACTGGGGCATATTTAGATTACTTACTCTGCAGAAAATCAGGCTCCTAGAAAGGACAGAAGAAACTTTGGGCACCAGGCATACACATCAAGAAAGCCCATACTGTAACTTTAAGGATTACTTTCTTCACTCAGGATTTCTCCTGATGGCACTAGTCTGCATCATCTTTTACATTAGAAAATGCTGTTATTTAAAATAAAACATGGAAATATTTTTCATAGCAAAAGCAGATACAGATGAAAATGTATATGCTTAGACCTATCCTGGTCTTCTACACATTTATTATGTGAGACCATCCTGAAAGGGAGACGAGGATCTGGACACCTTTGGAAAAAGAAGAACTTCCCTCCTGAAGTAATTTATAGGTGCCCAACCTACAAATAGACCTTCATTTTTTTTCTCTTGTTTTTGCAGAAAAATTAAATAAGTTGACTTAAGAGGCTGGAGCAATTGCAATGTCACATTCCCTGCATTGTCAGTTCAGGCACAAGTCTGCGGGGGTGGGGTGGACCAAAATTTTAGTGTATTGCCAGTACATCTGTTATTTCCAGAAAGCAAAACCACCTTACAAGGTTCTGTACAGAGTCATAAGGGTGTTTCTTGAGTGATTTGCCAGGTACATGCAGTAATATTTGTTATGGCTGTTGACATTTCCCAGCTATTCTCTGTGTCAGGAAAGGCCAAATGTCGGGCTTAGGCAGTACACAAAGCCTGAGATTCTGGCCTGGTGTTAACAGAGTCTTCAACAGCCAGCTCTGCCAGAGGTTCTGTCACTGAGTACTCACTTCCATCAGTCCTGTGCTTTGGAAGAGATCAGTCCTTGCTTCTAATCTGACCCCCTTTTCATTTCCTCTTCTTTGCTGCATATAATGGTATTTCATTCACATCTCTGTCTTAACTGAAGTGAAAATAATGACCAATGAACAATCATAATTTCAGATATAGTCCTCTTCAAGGATGTTCCCAGACTCTTGGGACCTGAATACTCCTAACATGAAAAAAATAATCTTGCTTGAGAGCTCTGCTCAAGTAGAGACCATTTTGCAAACTGAAAATGCTAATCACATGTTTTGTGACTGACTCTACTAAGACAATTTATTCTTCTACTCTTCCTGTAAGTTCAGTGGCTTTCTGTGAAGCCTCTAGTACATAAATTAATTTTGTGTTTTGATCAAAGATCCCCTTTTGCTCGCTGCTGAATTCAGTAAAGATATGGCACTGCATGGAAATACAGTGAATACATCCCTGGTTAGGGGGTCAGAAGGTTAACATCCATGGTATCCTTCTACTGTAAATGGAGAAAGGAAGATTTTTTTTTATACAAGTCTCATTTTAGAATTACTCAGTGATCTTCCAGGAGTTTGTTCCTCTCCCTTGTCAGCTATCTGCCTTCCTTAGATGGCTGCTGTGAATAACTCCTACCCTTTGTAAAAGTGCTGTAAAATTGTAATCAAGAGTATCAGTTTGCCACATTCAGACCAAAGCAAGACATGGTTAATGGTCACAGAAGCATTTTGAATTCTGATTGCAATTTCATGGCAAAGTCCTGACATTGTTGAAGTCACTAAAGAAATTCCCATCAGGTTAAAAAGTCAGAATTTTGCCAAAAGACTTTAAGGGTTACCTCATTATCACCAAGATGTAATAAAATGAATATATTTCAGAGAGTGAAACTGATTTCACCACAGGGTTTTTTTTTAACCAGCTTTTTATTCTGTTTGAGTTTTGTTGTTTGAGCAAAGTACCGGCTTTGACCACGTTCACCTGTCTGCCTTCAGTTAGTGTCTCCCACAGCTTGGACACAATGTTTTGTGGGTTTTTCTCCAGACACAAAATCAATAATATTAAGTAGGGATGCATTTTTCCATTTGAATGCTTGAAGCTATTGTCAGAGCATTTCTTGAGTTGAACCAAGCATCTTACATTTTATGTTGATTCTTTCTTTAATTTTTGTCTTTTGTATTTGCTTTTGGAGCAGTTTTGCAGATGATCCCTGACTCTAAGGAGGGGGGATATGTCACTGCATTGCTCACTTTATACTACACTGGCAGTGATCATAGTCCTAACTACACCCTAGATTTCTCTTTTCATAGAGTAGGTTAATCACTGATGATCTTCATCAAAGAAAAGATGGTTCTTAAGTGAGGCTTACTTTTGCCATAAGTTGGGCAAAGATTTAAAAAGCTAACCCTTTTCAATTTTTGGAAAAGTCTGTAATTCCATCAAACTCATCAGAGTTCACTTGTTGTACTTCCCTATGCAAAGCTTTAGTTTAGGCATCCAAAGGTGCCTGCCGTGAATGTCTTATATTAGTGTATGTGTTAGTACACAGATGCCATTTGATGTGGCAGCTCTACTTAGTGTGGCAGCATCACATTGAGCCAGGTGAGATGGAAAGGACCCTGAACACAGGGAGAGGAGTAGGAGCTAGAAGAGTGCAAAATCATCCCAGTAGTTTGGGAGTGTGGAATAGAAGCTGGTCATCTTTAGTGATGAAGATCCCAAGTGATTGCTGATTCTTCTGCTTTACTTCCTTGTGCGTGCAACAGTCATTTCCTGGTTATCCCACTCTTGAAAAGGCTTGCTCTTCCCAGAACAGCACAGGCTTGCAATAAAACATGCGTTCAATATGGCTTACATAAGAGCAATTTGAGTCTTAAGTTACAGGCCAGAAAACCCCAGTGAAGGCCTTGCATGTGTCAGGAATTATCTGTTTCTCTCCTGTCTGAGCTTCCCAAGTTTGTAAGCTGTGAACCTTTGCCTCACCAAACTGATGTGAGTCACTGCATACCTTCTTTGGGCTCCCCGCAATGAGGGCCTCTGGCCTTGCAGCAGGCATTTCTGGAGCACATGGATGTGACTGGGCACTGCAGAAACTGAGGTGATGACACCTGGGTGCTTTGGAGGATAAAGAAAGGGTCCTGGTGGCCTCTCCATACCCATGAGCCCAAGGCTGACGTTCCCTGCAGGGAATGCCAAAAGTTGGGGTTTGTCTCTCTGCCACACCTGAGAAGAAAAGAGCACGAACTATGGACACCCTCCAGCCCCTTTTGTTGTAACTTTTCCCTTCTGCAAGTGTGTAAAGAGAGCAGGCAGGAATAATGGAGAGTGCAGGGATGAGGACAGCTCATGAGAATAGAGGACTGGGGTTTGGTTTCTCATCATGGGTGCACTGTGTCATTAGGAGAAGGTGCAAGGACCCTTACCCTGACTGGATTGGAGCCATCAGGGGGGCTTTAGAGAGACACATTTACTGTCTGTATTCAGGTTCTTCTGTCCTGGTTGGGCCAGTACCAGGGGATGAGGAGTGGCTGTGCCTTTTTCTACTCCCCACCTTTTCCATTCCAGACATTTATTTGTATCCCTTCCATCACTCATTTCTTCTCATTTCCTTCAATTTAAG
This sequence comes from Urocynchramus pylzowi, assembly GCA_013397555.1. Classification (NCBI taxonomy): domain Eukaryota; kingdom Metazoa; phylum Chordata; class Aves; order Passeriformes; family Fringillidae; genus Urocynchramus; species Urocynchramus pylzowi. The sequence continues at coordinate 2,014,329 of VZRH01004719.1, read as the reverse complement.
GCACATGGAACATGATAGATTCAAGCAGCTCTGACCGTTCACAGCTCAGCAGCTTTCCTACTTACTGCGACAGGCATGAGGAATGACCACCTCCTGAATCCAATACCACGAGGCCTGAAAAGTAGCAGGAGTTTAACGGGCTGTTTAGGATGTTATCAAAGAGCCCACTCAGCCTTCAGAAGTTTTTTTACACCGGTAGATCAAATCTCCCCAAGTTCCCCCCTTTGCCACCCCAGCCCTGGTTTGCCATTTCAGAAGACAGTGAGAGTCTCATTAGCATGGTGCCGATGTCTCTGCTGGCTAAATCAGAGTCTCTGAGATTCCAGCCATGATTAAACCCTACAGGGAGCAAACAGGGAGAAGACCAAGGTATATTCTGACACAGAATGTGCTTCCTGAAGTGGATCTGGGCTGTAGCAATAACCCCTTTGTTAATGTGCAGCAAGAAATCACACCATTTCTTTTGTCCCTAATTAAGAGTGTCAGAGTGACTTGGCTTTTGATTGCAGTGAATTCTGATCATCTGAGGGAGGAGAAAGAGAATTCTGAGACAATGATAAAACCCATTCAGCCACCCACTCAGCAAATCACAAAAGTTTTTTTTACTTTAAATTTCATATGAGCTCCACAGGGAGACAGATCTTCAGTGCCCAGAGCTACCTGACATTTTAATAATATCTGATCATTATATGGAGCCTTTCATCCCAAAGCATTTTCCCCTAGTATTTATACTGCACACGTATACAGGAGTCATCCTGTCATTTCTAGTGAGGGATAACATTCACCCTTATACATATGCAGCTGTGGGCTTAACCCACACCGTGTGCAAGCCAGATTGGCTTGTCAGAGCACTCAGGCTCCCCCGCAGCCACCTGAAGGATGATGGGCCACCTCTGCTTCAGCCACAAACCTGCTACTGCAGTCCTGGGGGTTCTACACCACATTCACTCACCTTCCAACTGGCTTTCAAGGAATAGACAGGAAAAAAAGTGACAAAAGTGAGAAAGGAACTTCAACGTTCCCAAGAGCCACACTTCCTTGAATGCTTTTCATTTGAAAGGGCTTTAAGGATCATCTAGTTCCAATCCTCTGCTATGGGCAGAGACAGCTTTCACTAGACTAGATTGCTCAAAGTCCCATCCAGCCTGGCCTGGAACACTTCCACAATTTCTCTGGGCAACCTCTGCCAGTGTCTCACCACCCTCACAGTAAAGAATTTCTTTCTTGAATCTGATCCAAACCTGCCCTGCCAGTGTAGAGCCATTTCTACTTGTCCTGTTCCAACATGGCCTTGTAAAAAGTCCCTCTCCAGCTCTCTTGCAGCCCCTTTAGGTATGTGATGATACTCTGAGGTCTCTCCTTAGAACCTTCTCTTCTCCAGGCTGAACAACCCCAACTGTCCTGTCCTCAGAGGGGAGTTGCTCCAACCCTTTTATCATCTTCATGACCCTCCTCTGGAATTGCTCCAGCAGGTCCATGTCCTTCCTATGTTGGGAGCCACAGAGCTGGATGCAGCAGTGCAGGTGGGATCTCACCCAAGCAGAGTAGAGGGCAGAATCCCCTCCCTTGCCCTGCTGGGCACTCTTCTTTTGTTGCAGCCCAGGACACAATTGGCTTTCTGGGCTGTGAGTGCACCTTGAGATCATGCTGAGTGAGCTTCTTATCAAACAATATTCCCAAATCACTCTAAGGAACGTCAGAAAGAGTTTGTCATCCTGATCAAGATCCACTTCAAAGGAATAAGAACTCCAAAGTGTTTAAGTACTTCTTGCATATTTAGATGTGGAGATTCCTAAAGTTAATATCTTTCAAATACAAAAGCTTGAAGAAAACCATTCACACTCATAAAACATTTAAGGTTGGTTTTCCCTGCCTGCTACTTGTTTTTATTTCAACAAGGTAATTTTCAAAACTTCTACAAGTCTCAGAAAGAAAACAAACTGCTTTTTTTTTTCTCTCTCTCTCTTTAACTTTTCTTTTGGAAGTGCATCATTCTAGAGGAGATTGCAGGAGCAGTATTTATGCTAAAGACCATTTCTAAGCGTTTTCACAAATTCTCAATCTCCAGTAAACCTGAAGTACATCCTCCTCATTGACTTCAGCAGAGCTGGTGGGCAAGTGATGCTTTCCTTCAGCCACCCATTGGTTTGCTGCAATTCCCTAAAACAAAGTGTGCAAAATGACAATTACCTTTTATCTTGCAAAGCAACCACCTTCACATCACATAAAACATCTGTGTTAAGTCATCAGGAACCTACACATAAATCCAGCTTTAGAAAATGAAGCAACCTGATCATACTTTTGAAAATGAGCATGAAGTAACTTTCCTATTAGTCATCCATATTTTACATATGTACATTCCCATAAAATAAATGTGCTCAAATACAATGAAAAAAATATAGAGAGATAATTTAAATGAGAAAAGCATTTTCAAATTATTCCTAGTTGCCTAAAACTCAGCAGGTGAAAGTTACGATAGTAAAAGCTTTATAATGAAAAAGTTGAAAGCATCTCTCAGGCAAATGGATCAGAAAAATAGGATGTCAAGAGCACCGTAATACAATTAATCTTCACTCCTGAAAATGCTTCTATTATGTGGGATAAATCAGATAAACAAACCTTAGATCCTTCCATTTGAAGTTTTTCATTCACAAGGTCTAAAATTCACAGCTCTAATTTGTCTACACTGCCGTTCATATAATTTTAATGCCAGATAATTTTTCCAGTTTTCAACTGTTTATTTGTTAATACCAGTGCACTGTTAAATTTACAATGACGGTAAATACTATATTAGTGTATTTGAAAAGTAAATTTCTATATGAGTGTCCTTTAAAACTAATTGCAATGTGCTGCTTCTGACAAAACTACACTGGATTCTTGCATAGAACAAAATAAGTTACAAAGTTTAGGCTTGGTTTGAATGAAATTATGAAACCTGGTGTCTATCATTTCTAATGATAGACCATTCATATTCACCAGCAGTGCAGCATATGGCAAATGTGTCCTTCTGCATCACTAGATGAAAAGGAGAAGGATCTTGTAAGACCCTGGAAAAAAAACACTGAAAAGCAAAGGCTTATTTTTAATGATTTTTTGACCTGGTGCTAACTCTAACAGTGGCACTAGCTACTTGTGAGAGCTCTGGTTTTGGACAAATGGTTGGATGCCTTGTTCCTTTCCTTATTCTTTTCATATATGATGTACCACTGCAAATTTTTACTGTAAACTGAGTTATCCCAGTACAAATAGAAACCTCTCTGCATATAGAGAGTGTGTCACAAGGCCATTTAACTTAGTCCTAGCCACTTTTCTAAAATCAATTCTTAGGCTGTGAGGAGCCAGGACCATGTAAAATATGAGCTTTCTAGGAAGCAGTTAACTCAACCAGCACAAGATAATTCATTTGAAGTGACAAAAGAATGATATTAATCAAAATTATGAGCATTTTTGTAGTCAGAGTATTTTTAGCGCAATAGTCAGCAGAGAGTCAGAAACAGTCACTGAAGACTGAGAGAAGAGCTATGTAACACACGTGATGTTTATTTAAGTTAGGACAGTTTTAAGTTACTTTCAGAGTTCAGACACTCAACCAAATTTTTGCACATCACATCACAATACAGTGTGTAGACAATGAAGGGGAACAAGTTCCATTAAAGAAAGAATTAGAGACGTTTGGCCCAAACCAAGTATTACTGGCTTTGGGAGATGCTGAATCCTGGCAGCCTGACAGAGGCAAGGTGGTCATAGCTCCATGGAATGAACCTGCAGCTACACTGAGCACGCACTCCTCACAGGCATGTGGAAGAACACACACCTACAACACATCATCACATGGGTCCATCTACACACACATGGCAGCCACACAGATCAGCACAAACTCAGCATTCATAAACATGAACAGCACTGAGGTACACAAACAGGCAAAAGTCCATCAGTTGGAAATACATGTGCAGACTTACACAAACACACAATGTGAATCCCTCCAGAAACTGGACTTTGACTCTTAGGCTGTCCCATAACTGGCTCCTCACACACACACACACAGTAGTCATATTCCCCAGGCTCCATGGTGTCTCCAGCTGGTGGCTTGGACCGCCAGTTCTCTCTAACTATAGCACTCCAGGCTGCAGTGGCTCTCTGCTCCCACTCCAGCTGCTCTGCTCAGATGCCTTCACAGGCCCCCATGCACACATAACAGGGTCCCTCACCCAGGAAAAGAGAAATTAGTTTAGTGGGTGTTATACACTGATCAGGGCCTGACATGGCCAGACAAGTGTGTTGACCAGCAAAGTGATTACATGCAACCACCCCCTTTTATCCCCTCCTAAACTGCCATGATCCCTTCTTTTCCTGCTACTTCTTCCCCTGCTGAGGACCTCAACTAGGTTTTGTCCAACCCCACAATGCTCTGCTCCTACATCCCATAACAAGTCCCGTATTCCCACAGGCAATGCTCCCTCAGTCTGTAGGATGTTTTAAAGATGGACCGATGTCATGTTGGTCCCCTGGGGCTGGAGCTGTGACAGCCCTGGGAGGAGCTGGGTCAGGGGACTCTGCTTTCTCTGATTAGGTTATCCCATTTTCCCCATCTGTAATGGTGCCTCTGTACTCCTTTGTGTTTGTGGAAATAAGACTTGAATCACAAGTATCACAAGGATGGAGAAAGTGATGGTGGATGGAAAATCCCTTCTGCAGGGGACAGAGGCACTTCTCTGTTGATGAGGGTGCAGGACTGGGATGTTGCAGAGGAACTGCTGAGCCATTGGATTCTTACCCTTCTGTTGCACATCCACGTGCTCTGCCACTGCAGCTGATCCTGCTCTGAGCAGAATGTTGGACTAGAGATCTCCCAAGGTCATCTGCCTGATTTTGTGATGCTGTGATCATCTGAGTCACAATCACTGCCTGTGAGTGTACTCATACGTTGCCACATTTGCAAGGAAATTTGATTTAAGTTAAATTTAAACAACCTCTTTCACTGTAGCTTAGTTCAACTTGGATTGAATAATTTTGAATTCACCATGGATAAGAACATAGACAAGGACAGTAGCCCATTCTCAACTGACAACCATGCAAAGCTGTCAGAAGTTGTCCTGTACCTCAACCTTGCATGTCCCTATAAATTTAAGATGCCTGACTTGGTGTGCATTGAAAGTATTGCAAGACTTCCATTCACTTGATTGGTTATTGAATTATGCTCCACTCAGGTTAAAACTGCAAGATTAAATTTTCAGATGTAGTTCTGAAATACATTTAAAGAAAGACTAGGAAAGCAAACCCATCTGTACCAGACTATAGGAGGTTCACAGATAAATGCAAATAAATTAAATGCATACAGTTCTTCATGCTGCAGACCAGTTTTTGCCCAAGTTTGCAGTTAAACCTGCCTGGTCCTCGCAGTTTGGGCAAACTCACCTGAAGTCCAAGCCCAGTTCTGTGTGCTCAGAGCAGGCACACATATGCCTTACAGGCTGTGGATTAGGTATCGTGTGCATGGCTCTTTCTTCTATCAGAATTTTTAAATTACCTTTCATTTCCAAGCTTACAGCATCTCTCTGGCCTGCTGTTAATAGCCTGCAAGATTTCTGCTTATGTTTCAGATATATAGTTTTTTCTCCTCCTACTCATTTTCACTCATAAATCCCCTGGCTGATGAGAAAGTGTTGTGTATCCTTTACATCTAACAACATTCAGCAGTTGCACTGTTTTGCCTGCTGTGACAAACATCAAGTCTTTCCTTTTTCTGCCCCTGTTTTAATGCCTCAGACAATTGGCTTTGTACGTATAATAAAAATGCAAACTTTTCCAGAGGCTGGTGGATTTATGGGATTTTTACTGGGCCTTTCAGAAGACACAATATTATTTTTAATCCCTCACCACACAATTCTTCAGAATTCCATAAACTACAACTAAGAAAACTAGGTCTTTGAAGACAGTATGCAAGCAGTCATCATTCCCTGTAGATTCAAAGATAATTATAAAATACTTGGATTACCCAGAGAGTTGAGGGAATATTTCATCTCTTTGAATGTCATTGCATCCTGGGTACATGTCAGGTATCTTCAGTGTCATATTCATTAAATCCTATATTCTGCCTTTCAAAGCAGAGTCCTGTATAACAGATGATATAGAACTGCACTCTGGCCCAGAGGAGTTTCCAGTAGTTTGCAGCTACTGTGCAAGCCGTGTTCAACTCTTTCTTAGTGCTTATGGAGAATATCAAGTCCTCACTCCCCCCATTTTTAGGGATGCTGGCTAGCCTATATTTTCAGGCAAGAACAAATATTCTATATTATCTGCCTTTTTTGCACTAGTTCAAGACTGACCTGAAGAGGATTAATGCTATCTAGAATTGAGAACTTTTTATTAAATATCTTACTTTCCCATAGGAGAAAAAAGAAACCAATAAAGGAGAGAAAGACCCAAGTCATCCAGCCTAAATATCTGGAGTTTTCTGATCTGCTAGAGCCCTGGAGTGCAGAGTTAGCCTTTTTTTCTTATAGGATCTGTGACTATCTTCTGTAGAATATCACCACATCTCTTCTACTCTTCAGGAGCTTTGTGTCTTTCTCTGGCAAGTGCATTTTTCTCAAGAGTCACTTTGTCATTTGCTGTGTGTCCAGTGTTAGACCCAGCTGCTCTCTAGACAGTGAGACCAGGCAACTTTTGGAGCAGTATATTTGCCCGTGCCTCTTCCAAAAGAAGCCAAGGTGTACTTGAGGGAATGATGAAAACCAAACTTCTCTCCCACCTTACAGCCATTTATACATCCATGTGCAAAACTGCCATGTATGACTCTCCACAGCTATCAGCTCTGTGTCAATGGTGGTGTCAGAGGTCTGCTTGTGGAAATTAATAGTCCAAGGGATAAAACTGTGTGCTGTCCTCTGTTTCATCCAGCAAGTTCTCCTGAAAGTTTTCCAGAAAGACTGTCTGTTTCTCTCTCCCTGGTTCAAATGCAGAGAGCCCTGAATGAAAATGCTGGTCCCAAGGGATATTCTATAGAACCCCAGGGAGTTCAATCCCATGAGGCAAATTCATGTCTTTTCATCATCTGCTGATGGATTAAAGTGCCATTTGCAAGAAAAAGCTCTAAGCTGGCAATGGTGAGTGCATCACACAGAATGGTTGCATTTATACCGAGCAGTTCTGGAGCTGTCATCATCAAATTGGTCTCCTCATTTTCCAATACTGGACATAATTTGTGAATTATAAATAGGACCAGGTCCCTAATGATCTCCAGGTGTGATTTAACCTGGATAAAGCCTTTCACACACTCTGCTTAGTTCTTGCAAGGTCATTTCATTTCTAATAAGTACCAGTTTGCACATGCTCAGCTGTGTTCTTGTCCTTTAATGCAGTAACTGACAGATGGTAGCAAAATATTCCTTTTATAATGAAACCTGCTGAAGGAGACTGCTTAGGGCCTCAGAAAATATAATTTGCCAAATAAAAAATGGTCTCCAGGAAAGAAAGGAAATACTGTGATGCAGTATATATTAAATAATTTTCCTCAGGCATCTGGTGATCAGTAGCTTTTTCTCACGTCAGAGAGGTGACCTAACTTTTTTCCGATTATTTATTGCCTCATTCACCTTTGTACTCTTAAAAGTCTTGTTTCTGTGGGTTGACATAAGTAGTGCCTCTAAAAAAGTGTAAATTAACTGCATGAGGATTTGTTGTAAAGGCTTCATAGGTACCAGATTTGTATCTGCAGTATGCTGTCAGATTCTTAAGGTTTTCACTTACACTATAATTAGCCCAGTTTCTGGGTGAATTTCACACCCATTTTTTAAACCCAATTATGCCATTTCTCTTAAACCACTATTAATTCCTAGCAGCATTGCTACCGAATTCTGATCTACTTTATGTGACTATGCACACCCTGTATTTTCTCATGGCCTGTGCAAACATCTTTTGGCAGCTGAATACATCAGAGTGATCTAATTTATTATCTTCTGTGAGTCAGGTAGCATTGGATGGCAGAAACCTCTCCTTTTAAACCCTCCAAGAACCTGCAACTTTCTTCTAAAGCCAGTGGTTTGCTGAGTATCTAACTTTGCCACTCATTTCCTCAGGCTTCTCCAGAAAAAAAATTCTACTCTTTTATCCTCTGTTCCAACATACAGCTAAGGAAGACTTGATGTGACTTCCTTTAGCATCCATTTACACCGTCCTATAAATCATACAAAACGTTCTGCACAGGCTCAAATCTAGGCATTAAATGAGAATCCATCTGTTCGTTGCTCCCAATGGGATTATAGTTTCTTTCTCTGCATCACTGCTTGACAAAACTTCTAATCCCACCTGAAACTGCAAGTGTGCTGTGTTTGGGGCCTGTTACATCAAATACACATCTCTCTGCTCCCACCTTCCCCCCTCAGGAATTGCTATTTTTAGGCTGCTTTTCTATCTCTGATGAAGTCAAAGTTGCATCTTAACCTATACAAGCTCTGGTGGCATATGCTGCTCTGCTTTTCTACTGCAGTATCACGAAATCTGTCATCCGGCTCTGTTCTGATCTGTAACCCCCTTGTCATTACTGCCCTCTTGGAAAAAGTCATGTAAACACCTTTTGTTTCAGTTTCTTGCCTGGGTTTCCTTTCACCGCTTTTGGATGTCATGGTCAGCAATAGATCAGAATTTGCATTAGCCTTTGGCTCTGTCAGGAGGGGAATCACCAGTGCTGGACAATTGAGAGCATGCTGCTGCTGCTGCTATAATGTGCCTTGTGCATTACACCGCTACAGGAGCGCTACTGTCAAGGCAATGTGGCTGCCGGCGCACCCAGGAGCAGCCTTGTTTTATGAGGGGATCGCTGCCAACTCTTGAACTGCAGACTCCCTAAACTAAAGTACACAACGAAAAAGTTATTTGATCTCTACTAACTAAAAAGCCAGAAAAGGCTGATGTGTGCACAACTACACATAGATCTGTGGCCAGGAGAACTGCCTCAGCTGGTCATTACAACTGTGACAAACCCCAGATGACGCAATGGGCCTCACGCCTCGTTTGGTGTGGGCCGGGGCCTGTCAGAGCCCCTTGCTGCTGGGGGCTGAGGATGCACGTGTGCATGTGTGTCACTTTTGTGCCCATAGAGTTCCTTGGCTGACATGTGGCAGCTTGTTCTTCTTTGTGACACGAAGGAGCACTTGTAGCCACAATGCATCTGAGCCACCAGGCGCTGCCTGTCTGGCAGCTGCCCCTTGGAGCAGGCCTGTGAAGAGCACAGCTACGTCACTGGGGGGTTTTGGCTTATGTTGTTCGTTGTTTCTTTTTCAATTAAAAATGAAGAAGCGTGTGACTCTTTACCAGTCTCACAGACTGTGAAGCCTTTAGTCATCCATAAAGGGGCACATATGAAATACTTTGGAGTTTATGCCTTTTTTTAGCATGGATTATTCACACCTTCAGAAATGCCTCAGAGCAACCCAAGCCCAGTATCCCTCTTCTCTTGCCAAAAATGCTTGCCAAAAGTTTTGGAGCAAGGCACCACACCATGGGTATGCCCTAAATGAGCCACATCATTATACCAAATAGTACATATTTGCTTGCATTTAAGGCTGCCCAGCCCCACACAACCTCCAGCAGCTTACCTTGACTCCCTCAAACAGAACAAGAGCACCATTCCTTCACAGTCCCACCTCACGCCACCGTGTCTCCAGCACCATGCTCTCTGTCTCCAAGGTTTTGCATGGAAGTGCTGAGCATTTCCCAGAGCAGATGCAGCAGCGTGAGTCACTCCCTCACCGAGGAACAAGTCATTGCACATTGGCTGCTCTATGGAAACAGCCTATGGATATACTTGAATATCATGCAATACACTCTGAGGTCACTTGCATGCCTTGGAAATAATTAGTTTATTTCACATATACCCAGTTACACAATTACCTGGGTGGTTCTGATGGAGTATCTGCTATGTGATCTCTCAGATGAAATTTAGGTGGTTCAGGCCACCTGATTCCAGAAAAAAAAGAGCTCCAAGTAGGAGCCTTGACTTGTTTGCCCTTCAGGCTGGTGCTCTTTCAGTCCTTAAAAGAAGATAGCTTTATGCAAACCACCTGTTAGGAGTGGTCTTCCTGAAATGTGCCAACCCCCAAAACATGCCTGTGAGTTGTTTGGAATGGGCCAATGGCATGCCAGGCACTGGTTGAAGAGTGTAACAGGGCAGAGGGTTGTGCTCTAGTAGCTAGAAATGTTGTTAGTGACTGCTGAATTTACTCTTATGGCTGTAGCTGAATGTCTCCATCCATGTTCCCTGGAGGCGGTCTTGGTTTACAGCTTTAATAGCTACAAAATGTGAGTTTTCTGACCATCCCCACACTTTATGGCACAATCTCTCCAGCTGTTATAATGAAGAAGCAGTAGCAACAAAGTTATTACTTATTCCTCAAACAAAATTTCTCTTCTTGGCAGCACTTGGCATAAAGGTAGTTCAAAATGTGTCTTAATATTCTGCAAACAAATCAATTATTTATAATTGTCTTGTCTTTAGATGTGAATTAAAATAATGATTTTTTAAATATAGTTGAAAGGAACAAGTTTAATGGAGGTAAATGAAATCTACATGACCACCTGTTTGTTTTTTTAAACTTCATAGGAAATCAATGTATTGACAGTAGCGTTGGTCAACCAGGACAGAGAAAAAAACTCAGAGAAACGAAGCCCAGGTCTAAAATCAGAGAAAGAGGCACTATTAATAGGTAAGATAACCTCAAAGAAGATTTTTGAGAACGAAATGCCTTCTGACAGGTTTCTGTTTTGCATATTTGTTTACACACATCTTTGTGCCAATACAAGTAAAAAAGAAAAAAAAATAGACTTTTTTTTTCATCTGTGTTCAGAATGGCTTTTAGTAAGAATAATCCTAAAATACAAGTGAACTTGTCTTTCTGAAAAATTTTGCAGTTTAATTAAAGGGTTTCAGGTATGAAGAAAATTGGAGGATCTGCATTTAGACTTGCGGGGCATGAATGTATGCTGACTTGATTTACATCAAGATTTAGCAGGCCACAATTGTATAGCTTGTTATATGATTATTAGACAAAGTGGTGAAGGAGAAGGGGATGGAAATAATATTAGTACACTACCAAGCAAAAAATACATATACTACATGTACTAAGCAAGCCAGATTTGTGCCTTTGACATTAGGTGAGGGAATTAGCAATATGAATATTTATAAAGAATACCACAAGGACTGTCATACCCTTTACCTAGAATAAAATTTTTAAAATAAACTCTTAAATAGTGCCTAAAGCTAAAGCTTATAGGCAGTGGGCCAGCTAACTGGAATTTAGCCACACAGAACTGGCTGTGCCCATGCCACCCTTGGAGGGAGCATGCCCTATTTAGACCCACACATATTTTGCATTTTGTTTCAGTGGGGTAGATTTTCAGGAAGCATGAAGGCCCACAACTCCAAAGTGTACCCTGTGGCACAGCAACAGAAATGTTGACCTGAAAGAACAGGTTTAATTTCTTTGGTTTGGTCTTTTCACAAATCAGTGGTATCCTGATAAATGATCATTCCAAAACTACCTTAGTTTGTTTAAATGCAACTCCTCTTCATCACCTAGGCACCAGGAAGATTGCTGGTTTATTGCTGAGGCACAGATTCAGCAATTCACAGGTTCAGTTCAGACCAAAGAGATCATTTGAAAGTGAAGAATGTATTTAAATGTTTACAGGGCTTAGTACACAAACTCCCTGTGACTAGTGAGATGCAAAACAGTGGAATGTACAGAAATGTATGACTTTATTGAGTTCTGCTTGTTGTAATTAAATCTGAAACTTTTAATTGCAGGGGACAGTACTTGATCTTTTCAAAGTTCATTCGGTGAGAAAGACAGCAACCATGGGATTTTAAGATCAGAATAACAACCTTTTTTTCTAGGTCACTCACTGTTTGACTGTAACAAACAGTGGCAGTGTCCCAAAATGGGTCCTGTACATCTGCTGTTCAGTGGCACACTCAGATAAACATAATAACCTCAGTTAAGATATTACTGGTCATAATACCCCCCACAACTGACTCACTGTTACAGTTCAAAGATTAAAGGTTCCTCAAGATGGATTTCATGTTATCTCTTCCTCTGAGGCATGATCAGATGTGGCAAGGGAAAAAATGGGCCTTGCCTCCATCTATTCACTAAGTTTTTCTGTATTTTAAAAAATGCAGTGTTGTCTTAGAGGAAAAGAGAATAAAAGGAAAAAAAAAGTTACCATGGAACTCCAGTCAATAATTACAAAATATTGAAAAATTACTTATTATTTACATTATATGAAAGAGCTGGCTTTGAATGCCTTGAATTGACAAGCCTCAGGAACCACATAACAGATGCGATGACACTGGTAAAATGTGATTTGAGTACAAACTGGATTTCCAGTCATCTCATCCAAGTGTGATGCTCTTGACTTTTGCTTCTAGAGCTCTTGTGTGGTTACCTGTAGTCACCCACAGCACAAAGAAGGTCACTGCTTCTAGGACTTGCCGTAGTAAAAAATTTATTACATGCCACTCCTTATGCAGGACCAGAAGTTTGCAAATGCTGTTTGGAAAGTGGAGGAGGAAAAAAGGTGTTCCTTGCAAAGCCAGTCTAAAATGCGTTTAATATTGCTTATCAGTTTCAACCACGGCCAGTACTTAGGGAAAAAATGAAATCCAAGATTATCCTAATTCATTCAGCATCAAGAAAACAGTACGGCCTGCAGTACACAAGATACAGTGACCCATTTTTGTCATTTGTAAGCATTTTTAATCCTGGTGTTTATGATTTAAGTATAAGAAACTTCCCCTAGGGTGGTTCAGCTAAGAAGCCCATCCAAAGAGAGTTGAAAATATTTGTTCTGATTCTTACAGTTCAGCTCTCCCCAAACAGCAAGTAACACACATGCCATTTTGTATTTTCAATGTTTGCTTAGAAGAAGAGAAATTGGATAGTGCTTTTAATAGCAATACTGATGCCCCAAATCTTGTTTTCTCTGGTCATCATTATTAATGCTGTCACTTGATTTTCACTGAAGAAAAAATCTCTAGGCTTAGATCCTGACTCCTAAGCCACTTTTAATTCCCATACCTTTTATAATCATCCTGGAACAACAATGAAGATAGACAGAACATGCTCTCTTTTAAGAAAAAGTAAATAAGCAAATATGTCATAAAGCATTTGTGTTTTCTTCAGTAGCAGTTAGGGGTAATACGGATTAAATACTTTTCATAACCAGCATCTGCATAATTACTAGAAAAAATTGAGGGAGTGAGGGTTCTGACACAATTGTATGAAACATTTTCACAACAGAGAATCCAGTGAAGGGGAAAAAACCAATAATTTTACCATTACAATATCCACAATTTTATATTGGTAAATCAGGCATAAAATTAGTAGTTGAAATGCTCCCAGCAAGGCTTTGTTTAGAAATTCCTTTATTCATCAGTATATTATCTTGGTCACTTACTTGCTAACTGCTGTCATTCCTGAAGATGAGCTATTGTATTTAGCACGTTACTATGACTATATTAAAAATGTGCTGTTTTGTTATGTTTATTGGGTTGTGCAAGGAAAATAAGAATCATAATTCATACTGAAAAACCTGCAAGAACAGACTCTTCAGAATTATTTGGCCTATTTTAATGATACAGTATCTGAGGTAACTTTAACACTTTGTGTCTGTTTGGTTTTAATACAGGTATCATATCCACATTTCTTCACGTCCACCCTTTTGGAGCCAATATAGAGTATCTCTGGTCTTATATGCAGCAGTTGGACTCTAGGGTAAAAAAAAATTAATCAAAATCTATTTTCTCTTTAGAAATATTGTATTATTCTTTACTGCAGGTTAAACTCTTCATGCATTTCCATTAGAAAGATAATGGGATATGGGGCTTGGGGGTTTTCAGTCTTTATTCATTTGCAAATTACAGTGCACATGCTTGTGTTGAGGTCTTTGCCTTGCACTGTTTAGCTATTCTTTGTGACACAGAAGAGCAGAGCTCTAAATGGCAAAGACTAGCAGCTGATTTTATGACACATGGTTCTGAAATATAGCTGCAGAGAAAAAAAGCAGAACAAGAGACAGGTGTGGCCATGACCATCAAACTGTGCAGTTTTTAGAGATGGCCCTTTATTCTTTGAAAAGCTGTACGTCGTGTGTCGCACTGAACGGAACCTTCACGAGCACAGGAATGGATCATGTTGCATGTCCTTTGTCTCCATGTGGGAGCAGACACAACCACATAAAGGAATTGGGTGTACTAATTTCAGTGAAGCTGTGGCCAAGACAAATGTGAGGCCAACACAAAACAGTATGCAAAGTGTTTAATGCATCAGTTCATACAGTCCACAGTCAATAAATACCTGTAGGATACGATTCTTTTACTTACTTTTTAATATCTGCTGTAGAATGAGATGAAATCAAGCCCCTAAAGGGGCCTATTCCTCTGCACTGAATATTAAGCAAGTCACAGGTGAGAAGCTCAAGTGTGAAATGATCAGGTGAATAGTACTCCAAGTGCTAAGCAGCGGCTCTGCAGGATGCAGGGGTCACCCTGTGGCCAGCCAAAGCTCTGTCCCATGTCTGCCAATACTTGCATGATGGTTCTTTCCCAGATCTTGCAACACAACTCCTTTGATCCTGGTAATGTTTTGTTCCTGAACAGCCCCCTCAGCCCATAGCTAAGATCAGCTTCTCACTGCTTTGATGAGCTGCTTCATGCTTCTGGATGATCCTGGATCCTTCCTCTGTTTCTATGAAAAATTGCAGAGCTAAAAGCAGAGGAGAGCCTGAACTAGAAGCTCAGTGGAATTACAACAGGCTGCATTGATGAGTGAGGAAGGATAATGAATTTGTTAGGCACTGCCTTCAGGCCATGGCAACTCAGGTTTGCTAGTGCTTTACAGCCCACTGCCACCCACAATGAAAAGGGAGTAGGGGATGGGGATGGGAGAAAGGTGAGAAACTGGTAAATTTCAATTATTTTTTTAATGTCTGATTTTATCAAGACCTGATGAATCCAGAGCTTCACACCTCCAGACATTTTTCTGCTTCTCCATGCCCCTGGTACACATGCACTTTGCTTAGTCCTGTCCTGCGTCACCCAGTCTGTCCAATCTCCTCAGTTATCTTTCAAGTCCTTCCCTAACATGGCATTTGTCTAAGTTTCAGCTGCTTTTTCCCCTGGATGACCTCTCCAGCTCTGTATCTCTTGAGTGATGATAGCAATCATCCAAAATATGGACTCTCTGGGCTTCAGCCCTGCTGCTCATTGCTTCTCCCTAGTGAGCTCTTCAACATTCTCACCTGGCACTGCTGTGGTCCCTTCTTATGCATGGCTGTGGGCTCTGCCCTTGAGTTTTTGCTCACATGAGTAACATGCGGGCTTCTGTGAAGCTGCCAGTGTCAAGCTCTTGACTTGCAAGCAGAGCCCTCAGGGAAGGAGCACTGTCTCCCATCTCTGCAGCTACCTCTGGACCTACCTACTGCATAATAAACACAAGCTGCAAAATTTGACCTCGTTGGTTTATTTTGGAAGCAACTGCTTGTAGAAACAAATTACTTTTTAATAGCGTGATCCAGAGATGCAATCTCAGAGATGAATTTCAATTACTTTCCATGGTTAGCCTGTCATTCCTCGCCTGAGCAGGAATGATAAGGTCAGCATACCCGTGTGGGCTGAGGGCTCAGTACAGAGCTCAGATACATTGCACAAAAGTAACCAGACACCCACTGCTGCCATGTGAGTACTTAAAAGATGGATTGGATCACTCTGAGGCTTTAGACTGCCTTCAACACTGAGTTTTGGTGCCACCTTTAACAAATCATTTAATCTTGCTGCAATAACCTCTACAGAAAAATAAGAGGCAATAGATATTTTGTCCCCCCCCCCCCCTTGGGTGTAATGAAGTATAATTAGCATATTTTATGTTTATATACTGTTTTAAAAAGGAAAGGTTTCTCCATGGAAGGTTTCTACTAGTATGAATAAGCAGAAATATCATTATTTCCAGATAAGCCTTTCAAACCATGGAGATACCTGTGGATAACAGGCAGCACCCATAGATTTCTTTGCTGTTCCTTTCATGACCACCACTTTAGAAGCAGTAGGATAAAATGGCTCATATTCCATGATTGTTCATTTCTTGACTTCCCTACTGATTATACCAGGAAGGTTGCCTTTGTGAAAGTGTTTTCTGTAATGAGAGCATCTTGCCTATTAGGAAGGTGAGCAGTCATTAAGGTTTCAAAATGATAAAAACATCCTGAGCAATGCAGAACTGGGAGCTTTACTGCTTAATTATCTGGGGCTGCTGAACTGGTAAGACCGAGGGAAAGTGACTCCACGGATAGTCAGCCTTCAGTAGCAACAGGGAGCTGATTAAAATCTTTTTGAAAGAGAAAAGCTGATGGAGTTGGGAGAAGCATTCAAAACCACGTAGGCTGCGAAGAAGAATAAGGTCCCATCTGCTTCCTCCTCCTCACAAGAACACCCATGACTCTAGGTTTTAGATGGACTTCATACCACACTGTGACCACAGCCTCAGTGTGGCAGTTGTCATTGCTTTACAGTGGGATGCCATCTACAAGAGCAAAATTATTTCTTCAAGGAAACTTCACTTGCTTTGGAGTCTGGAAAGTCATATCATGCTATGGTTAAAAAAAAATATCAATGGTTGGCTGTTTTCATATGGCCTGGATTCGTTTCCCCCGCACCCCTATTATATCTGTTCTTAATGTTTCCTCTTTACAAGCTACAGGGCAGCTTTCTCACTTTAATTTTACCTTTGTTTCTTTCTCAGATCTCTGCAAATGAGATAGAAATGCTTTTGATGAGACTGCCACGCATGTTTAAACAAGAATTCACTGGTGTAGGAGCAACACTGGAAAAGAGGTGGAAGTTTTGTGCCTTTGAAGGAATTAAAACTATCTGACTGTGACTAGTAATGAAGCTATGCAGAAGAAGAATTCCTAGAGCATGGCAGGGTTATAAAGTATTAGAGTAAGAAATTTGGGTTTGGGCACATAGTAGTATGTTTTCAAAGTTATCCAAGCCTAATTTTAGTTACATTTGTGACGTTCTCTTGTGAGTGGAAATGTAGTTGTGCACCAGTTCCTAAAATAAAATAAAATTTTAAAAAAAGTTTCAAAATGTGACAGATTGTTTCCTATGAAAACTGAAGAAAGATATCACAGTCATAATGATTTCAAAATACTACATGTCCTACATCTAAGAAAAGCTCATTGAGCAAACAGTTAAGGAGAAAGATTGCCCGGTTATGGTCGCTAAGCTACAGCGATTTATATGTAATATGTAATAGAACTCATTAAGTTTTGTTATAGAAAGTTCTTTTTGTTTAGTAAGAGAATTGAGTAATTTTACAGTGAGGAAAAGCATACCAAAAGAAAACTTGAAGATGTGTCTGAAGTTATTGTATTTTGTAAATTAAGTTATATGCTGTACCAGGGATTTTTGCCTTATTGAAAGAGGCCTGAAAATGTGATTGGAGTCCTCAAGAATGCTTTATCAAGAATATTATTTTTCTAATGTAACTATTCTCCATTACAAGTTCTTTTAACATGGATTGCATATCAATTTTCATAAACATGTAAATAAGGAGGAAACCAGTGTTACTGTATTGTATTTGGTATGTAACATTCAGGTTTATGCATCAAAATAAATATTCAGTTGCATTACTGTTACAAATTTTATAGCAGATATATTAATTTTTATCAATAAATATGACTTCTACCATATTGTTTGTGTAAGTATTTCTTCTGACGTTATTGAGCAAAAGTCTCCTGGAACATCCTTCCCCTACCTGAACTATTAATTGCAGATAACTTTGTTAAATGAATTATAAATCAAAAAAGAGCTTGCAACATTAGCTAAGATTAAAATAATTTAAAATATTGGTAGAGGGAGTAGCAGCATGGACCTTCGGTATTTTTCTTCAACAAGTAGATGGGTGAAAAATGAACACGTTCAAATTTCCTGTTTTCATTGTTGTGTGGGGTAAGAACTGCTGTGGGCAGGAAAGAGCAGCCCCCTCTTTGCCACACCCCTGTGCAGGCAGAGAAGCCAGTCACGAGAGAGCTGGTCCTATGAAGTGGGGCACCAACAGTGGGAAATATGGAAAACTGAAACAGGTGCAGGGATCTCCAGATACTTGTCAGAGTGAGGTTTCACTCAGGTCCTTCAATAAACAGCAATTAGTGTCAAATGCATTTAGTAGTGAAGGAACTCTCCAACATGGCTTTTGGTGATTGGTACTTTAGGACCTATTTCTCTTCTGGCATCTACCTGGAATACAGAAATATTAAATGAAATGCTAATTGTGTACAAAAGGGGAAAAGAAAGAGGCTTAGCAGGTCTATTATGGGGAAAAAATTATGCTTTCAGGCAGTACACACAAAATTTAAAAAATCAAGTACATCTCAATTATGGTTGCTATAGAGCCTGTGATAAGCTACTCAGGTGAAACTAGTAATTATATGCCAGTTATGTTAATGAAAATTAACTAGTTTAATCCAAGTAATAACTCTTTCCTCTCTTGAGATCATACAGTTTCATGAATAATTCTGGCAAAAATTTGTTAGGCCTGACAGCTTGTATTTAGGTACTGTAACGTAAATGTGTATGGATGCCACTTAGGCTGGGGAAAAAAATGTGAGAAAACTTTCACTTCAGCATACTCCATACCATACTTATTCATTATATTCTGTCCTTCCTTTTCTTGTGTCCTCCTTTTTTTTTCCCTTTAGATCATTGTCTCTCTCACAAAACAACTTCAAATCCAGACAGTCAGAAAACATTTTTTTTTTGACAGAACCTTGAAACCTAATCACTGTATTTGTTTTGCATATATTTTTCTTCTTCCTTTTCATGGGGTTTTCATGCCTGTCTAGACTGTCACAGCTTTAGAAGGGTATCTTTTTAGTCCTTGTATAGGATCAGTTAAAAAGGAACCTCCTTCACTGGCTTTAAGATACTGCCAAAGATCTAAACTTTGAGTTTGAGTAGCCCGTAGGCATCCTGTAATATTGTAATGTCTCAGGTGAGAACTTGAAATCCTTGGGGATCCTCAATGAGTATCGGGTCAGGCCCAAGAACTGGCTTTAACTTTGTGTTCTTTGGGGCAAACTGGATTAAAATGTTGAGCTCCATCATTTAGGTGCTGAAATGACCCTATGATTACTCTTGGGGTATCCAGCTAGGAGTTCTACAGTTAATACAATGAGATTAATAATGAGAAAGCCACTTTTGATACAGGATTTGATACAGGATTTTTTGGATACAGGAAAGCCACCTAGAATGGGCATTGGGGAGCATTTCTTTACTGATATATTGGCCAAACTCTGGAATGGGCTTCCAGAGAGGTGATCAATGCCCCAAGGCTGTCGGTGTTTAAGAACATTTGCACAATGCCTTTAATGACATGATTTAACTTTTTCTCAGCCCTGATGTGGTCAGTCAATTGAATTAGATGATCCTCATAGGTCCCCACAAGACCCAAAGCAAGTTTCTGCAGCTGATTCAGGTTGAAGGAAGATGGCCATTTGGCAAAGACTCAAAGCCAGTTACAGTTAGCAGGATCTTCACAACAGTACTGGGAAGAAAAAAAAAAAGGGCCAAAGACATATCACATCAGGCTAACCATGAGCTCAAGAGATGAGACTAAGCAACAGCCTGGCATGCAACTGCAAGTTATGGAAGAAAGTTATAGCAGTGACCCCTCTTCTCAAATAGGGACTAGTGGAGCAGGGGAAGATTTGGTTTCTAACTGCCCAAACATGCTGAGGGCATTTTGCACTGAGTTGTAAGTTAGGATGGCCTGAAATCCTCTTCTCCCAGGAGAGCTTTTCAGACCATCCTCAGCTTTGAACTGTCTTGGACTGATGTCAGGGGTGACTTTCATCAGCTTAGAGGGGCCAGCCTCTTACTGCACTGTATCTGATTCCCACTAGAAGGATTAAGAGATACACTGTGCAAAAACTCTTGGACAAATGTGCATTTAACCCTGCACATTCAAGGGAGGTAAGTGTAACCTCTCTGTTAAACTGCATTTTATGTCCACAAGAGATGTTTTATGTTTGATCATGTTTGATGAAGACTGCATTATCCCCATCACTGAAAAGGAAATTCTTAATATCTCCTCATACATAGTGGAGTCAATTGTTTATTTAAGTGTGTGTGTTTAGGGCAAAACTTGCATGTTCAGGACTGCCAGAGCATCACATTCACTTAAGGAACAGCTATACTGAGATTTAGAGAAAATCCTGTATCAAGCTATGCTACATTTAGCTACACATGATGTGCAGCAAATGCTGTGGAATCTAAAGCTAGAAAATTGGTTGTAAGAGCATTCTGGGTGGTTTGTTTAAGTAAAAATTCTGGTCTTGTAAGCATTGTTTTATTTAAAATCAGAATGGCTTTGACAGTCAGTGTTAGTATGACAAAAATGTTCTGGGATGATATGAGTTTATTTGGGAAGGAGATTTGGTGAGAGAAGGAAGGAAAGGAGAGAGCTGGATTTGGTCCTTCTGGCACCAGTAATTAGCCAGGTCTGATGTAGAACTGACGTCTGATGTAGAAGTGACATTTTTTCCACTAAACAAATGCATCTCAGTGTTCAGCATTAAAAGTGTGAGGCTTTTATTATCTTTTTTTTTTTTCTTTTTTGTGAAAGGGTACAAGCTGTCCCTTCATTTGTCACTCTGGTTATCCTGCTAGGTTCTGCATAGGATACCCTAACTTTTCCCTCAAAAAGAAAGTAGAAACAGCATCTAATTCTTTCTGGTTCTGCATGTGACTGCTTGGACAGCAAAAACTGACTGAATTATGTATTTACTGAGTTAAAACTGAATGTTTCAAGAACAAGTAAGTCAACTGAAAAAGCAGCCAGATCAGGAAATTATGCCTACAAGGTACAGATACTCTGACTTTATAAACCCATTACATTGAATTTGTAAGCAAAATCAAATAGATACGCTCAGGAGTACCTGTGATTAAGTGTTCTGCCTCACACTGGGTAACACTGTGCCTGTTCAGATTTAATAGGCTGACTCCAATGTTAGATGCCCTTTCAACAGGGATATTTGTGGGGCAGCAAGAGGAAAAAAGTATATATTCCTTTAAAACTAGCAGACAGCATTCCTGCAATCATATCACAGACATATTACAACCATTTGCTCAGACTCCTGGTTGGTAAGTACTTCTTGCCAATTTATGTACTTTTATACACATAACATTGAAGCCTAAAAAAACCATTGCCTTGGACTGCTCGTGTCTTAGCCATGACACTGTTAATTCTGTAGTGATCCCAATAGCATATGGTGCATTAAAATACACCTGCCATAAAAGCATTCAGCCATAATCAAGATTATCAACTGATTTAAAAGATTTTTTTTTTTGCTTGATAGTTTCTTAGAAAAGATTAATGTTGTCAAAATTGGGTCCTAACTTCCTAACTTCATTTTTTTTCTGGCTTCTTCTAGCCAGGTTTGCCTTTCTCTGCAAGATTAAATAATCCTTTAGTACTGCATATTTTCTCCTCGTGAAGATATTTATATATTGTAGTCTATTTACTTCTCAGTATTCTTTCTCATAAGCTAAACAAATTGAGTTTTTAAGTGTTTTGCAATAAAGCATTTATCTTCTCTTCCTCGAATCATTGCATCCCTTTTTTTTTTTTTAATATCCTTTCCAATATTTTAAAACTTGCTTTAAAATGTGGAGAAAAACTGTTACTTGCATTAAACTGATCAGTTTACAGCATACAGACACACAGCCTTGTCTCTGCTCCAATTCAACTCTTTGCCTCCTATTCCTGTCAGGCTATGAGCTGATCACCAATGTCAAAGCAGTAACACAAGTGAATTGCTGTTGGGTCGTTTTCTTCACCCGGGTGTAACAGATACGTTCCTGTCTGCTAAAGCCTGGCTTTTTTATCCCCACTGACAGGCTTGCTTGTGCAAGGCCAGAGGTCTCACCCCATGAGGATATTTTGAGGCTTAGATCCCGTGCACAGCCCTGTTCTTCGCTATGGGGTAGGTTTGGATACCTCTCAGATGAATATAGCCTTTCATGATTAAAATGGGGTAATCAGATTTGCTGTCAGGGTGTTCAGATCGCATCAAGCATTCAGAGGGCAATCGCACAGGCTTTGTCTAGACTAGGGTTTAAATGTGTGTCATTAGCACATATTAGCTGATACATTTTAAAAGTCTGATGCAGACGAAGCATAATGCCTTTAATGTGAAAAGCTGGCTGAGTTAGGCCCTTGGGCATTGGCGTTGACACTGGTTTGTCTATTTTAGAATTTTAGAATAAGTTAGCTGAGGGCTTGTCTGCAAAGACCAGTTAATTTGGAAGAATATAGGCTATGAATTTAAAGGGCTGCTCCAGGACTTAAGGCCAGAAAAAGATTCATTCTCAAGTAGTTGCTCTGAAATAGCTCAATATAATAGTACTATACACTTATCTAGGTAAGTTTTCCCTCACTTTTTTTTTTTTAACTTTCCACAGCAAAAAAAACAGTTCCCATATTAGAGTTGTTGTATTTAAAAATTAACCCTCTGGTGCATTTCTGTTTTTATCACTGCTCCTTATTGAATCCAGCTGATTAGCCTGGTTGTGTCTGGGGAGGAGGCTGGAAAACTTGTACACTCTGCAGATCTGATTGCTGACGTTAAAAGCTGACTTGCATTTCACAGGGGGAAGACATGGTACGCTTGTGAGAGGAAATGTGAGTGAAGCAACAGAAGACCATAAAATAGGATTAAAAATAGAGACTGGAGGGATTTTGTTAGAACCTGGCGTTCCATCAAAAAAACCCACGCAAATCCCAGGACATCCCAGAAGCCTGTTATAAACGAAGAGGAGGAACAAGGAAGAAGAAGAGATAAAAATTCATAGTAAAAATCATTGTAAACTATGGTGGTATTGAATTTATGAGAGTTTGTGTATTTCCTCAGCTGGTTCTGCCCATGGAGTCAGCTGCCTCAGGTGTTGTGGCTGAGACTCAGTAAAGAGGAACCTTCTAAAATTACTCTGCAGTTGGCTTTATCCCAAAAATAAGCTCAGATAATACTAACTTCCAATTGCAGAGGAGCCCGTCCCTGCAAGAAAAATCTGCATCTCTAGCTCTACCAGTTCACTGGTTGATGGTGATGTTAGCAAAAACATTTTCCTTGTCCTTGAAGGTTAGTGAGAATGCATGTTACTTATGGGAAGCAAGTATTTGCCTGGTAATCAGAACTCATTTCAGAGTGTCATTTCCAACCCTTCACTCTGACTGGCTGTCACCTTAGTTGAACTTGTCACCTTGGTCAGATGGAGACAAAAAAAGCTAAAGTCTCATCAGGGTGGAAAATACACTTTTTTCTTGAGAAGAACAGCCATGGATAAACATTGTGCCACCTGTTCAAGGCTGATTTGTCTAATAAAGAACTGCAAGGCAGGAGCTGCTTTGCAGGGTGGTACTGGAAGCCAGTTTTGCGCAATAAACCATACTAACAGAGAAAGAAACCAGATGGTGTCTCAACAGCCCAAGCTTTCTAAAACACATTTCCTACCCTGAGAAGTTCTTGACTGACAGCTCTGGAAACAGGTGTTTTATTTGTCCACAGGGCAGCACAGGGAAGGCATCTAGTATTGTCCCAGCAGAGGTCTACAGAAATCACCTGCCATTTCATTTCCACCCCTATGAAGTCCTTACTTCATTTGTCCAAACTGCAGAGGAGGGGGCCATCTACAGAATGCACATTTGACCCTGATTTAAGTCCACAGAACTTCTGCTAGCTAAAACTTTAGTTTCAGGGCTGGATTTGAATCTCTGATCTGTAAAATGGATAAACTACTATTTTAAGGAAATTATCCCATGACAGAGGAGGAGAAGGCAGGCTTTCTTGAAGCATAAATATACCCTGGTGACCCCATTTTTCTTCCTCAATCTTCACAGTGAGCAACAAAATTTGGAAGTATGTAGCTGGCAAAGAGGTTCATCCTATTAGAAAAGAGAGAGAAAAGCTCTGTTATATTTACACAGAATGTTTTGAGATGGATTTTTAAGTCTAAAGAAAACCCTTCCCAGTTTATAGCTTTGAGATGCTCTTAAAAAAAGGTTAGTACAGGGAAATGGAGAAGCAATGAAAAAAGTAGTATTATCTTTTATGAGTACTTTATTAGGCTTCCCCTTTGAAGAGATTTCAGTGTGGAGGCTGAAATCCCTACTGTTTCAAAGGTTTACAGTCAAGAGCAGGAACAATGCAGGATTTGCCGCCTTTGTTTGATTATTGTGGTCTGTGCAGCTCAAATGTGCAAAGAAAAGTATGAAAGTGTGTGCCCACCCGGGTGAAATGGAACTGGGCAGTCACACAGAACTGTTTCTTTTCTGCAGTGCAGAGCTTTTTGTTTGCAGTAATAAATCCTGGGCAGATAGTCAGAAACTCAATGACGTACATTGGTCATGCAATCAGGAAATCTGTATGTTTAGGATTGAGACCTTAAATTTTTGTCTTTCTTTCAAGAATGCTGAGATTTCTGTCTTATGCAGCATTGAGAAAGACATCCGAGGGTGATCTGGATGGATCTGGGGAAAGAGGCCTAATCAACAGGCAGCTAGAGATGTGACTGTCACACAGTACATATCCCCACAAGCAGTGAGCAGGCTAATTTGGCCGCAGGAGACATCACAGCTGTGATTGTACAGCCTCTGCCCAGTTCAATCCACTCTACTTGCTGCTTCTAGGTTAAGCAATGTGATACCATCTGGGCTGTCTCCTTCTGGACTTCTTTCTCTAGGGTTTCTTCTTCTGGAAAGTTAATTTAGAGGTAGTTCAAGCCTTTTTTCAGGCAGTTAACAAGCTGTACTACCAACAGGAAACCATGGATGATCTGCAGCAATAGTGAGTGGATCCAAATTGGAGAAAGAAACTGGACAACTTCTTCCTAAATTTGCTATAGGCCTTGAAATAACTTTATTTACAATTTCTGAAGGATAAGGAGCAGCAAAAACAGTTCCAGAGATAACCAGAATAAGGTCTCATCTCCCAGGCCCATTTGGCCCCCACTTGTTTCATGTTTCCCAAACCATGCATGTAACCCTGTTCAAAAGAAAGCAAAAGGTGTTCCAGAGATTATGTCATGTGAGGAATTCAAGGCTTTGGGGAGGTTATAGAAAGGGCCTTGCGGGCAAGCCCACGATCAATGCTGTTCTTCTGTGTAACTAATCTAAAGTAAGTTCTTCATTAACTCTCTTTATTTGATGCATTGTGAAACAAACGGAATGAGAACGTTTAGGCTGGCAAAAAAAGCAACACAAAATCCCACAAGAACCCAGTGTAACAGTTTACTTTAAGAGCTAAGTAACAAAGAAAATAGCTCTGGATACACAAAGTCTTGGCTTTGCAGCTAGGCAGGAGGTACACAAATTTAAAGCTAAAGGAGTACCAAGGCTCTTCTCCCAGCAGAAATGTTGAGAAATTACCACTTTGTGCCACAACATAGAGCATAACTCACTGCTGAAAAGTTCTCTCAAATCACAGTTATATTATATGGCAATATTCTGACTTGGGCTAACACCTTCACTTTTTTTTTTTAACTACTGAGTGTCTGAGAGGTGTCACCAAGCAAACAGAGAGAAAGGGAATCTGTGACCAAACCCAATACTAAAGCTACTCAGCAACACTCCAAAACCCAGCCACACAATGCATGTTTTCTACCAAGAATTTGCTTTTAAAAGCCATCAATACCAGGATTTTTACTGTCATGAGGACATAGAGCCAAAGATGCGAGGAATGCCAGCCACTCAACTAACTTTGCAGAATACCCTGTCACTGGAGGCACTCACCACTTCATACTATGGTCCAGTGTGCAGAAATTAATTTATCCTTGTCCAGCTGAGCACTTCATCTGCTGAACTATTGGATAAGCAAAATGTCCCACTGTCCCAGCTGCCATCACTTCATGCAAGGTTGCATCCATCCAACATGTTCCAAGGACATCTACCTGACTGATCCCCTTCCTGAGCTGTAGGTGCACACCTGGCTTCTCAGCACTCTTAACTCTGGGGTTTCAGACAGTCCTCAGACCTTTGTGCAGAATTGATTGAAAGCCATGGTCCTCTGAATTCAAAGTGTGAGAGTCACTCACATTCTGAGTAACATAAGGAACCAGAAGAAACACAGGCCTTGAATTGTAGCACATGGGTGGGCAGGAAATTGTCCTTGGGATTCTAAGGAGACATGTCTTAAAGTCTTCTTAATCTAGCCTTTATCCCTTCTCTTTCTGTCTGCAGATTGATATGGCTTTGTGCATGTGTGTGTGAGGTCTCCAGACCATATGAGTGGACAATGGCTTCTTGGTTCCTAAGTGCATCAGGTCTTTTAGTTTGTTCATTAGATCACCCTCTGTTTATTTTAGTGCAAATCATACAGGTAGGGGTGAATTGCAAAGGAATATGTCTACCAAGCCACATAATAAAATACATCTCACAATAATCTCATATGTAGGGAAAAATACACATGTAAATGACAATCTGTCCAGTTTACAAAGAAGAAAGGAATGAGAAATTGCAACTGAGAACTCATAAAGATTCATATAAATGGATAATATTAACTAGCCTTGAAAGATGAAAGGCTGCCTACTCAGAGTAATTTTATCCTGATGGACCAAAAGCTACCACTTACTTAAATTTTCATTCAAATATGAGAAACAAGAAGTCCAAACTGTAGTGTCTAATTGGGACCATGGATTACCAGTACCTACCTTCAGGAACTGACACTACTCCTACAGTATCTAAATTCAGGAGAGCAACTCTGACTCGAAGCTTGTGCCATATGACTGGAAAAGCAGCTACAAAGCCTCCATCTGACTTCTGGCAGGTAGGGGCAGAATCCAGCCTTCAGCCAGCAAGTCCCATGTAAACAGGACTGGACCTTGCTTTCTCAGCCCAGTTATGCTGGTAAACAAGAACCAGCTTCCACCTATCACTAGGGATACTGTTTTTCAGGCATCATGACAAGAGATGTGAGACTGCAGTCAGCTGAGGAGGAAGAACCATAGGGAAAGTGCACTTGGTCCTTGCTGCAGGCAGCTGCTGGAAAATCAAGGATTACCACATCCAGCCAGTGATGACTTTACTCACACCACAGAGAGCTGGAGAATGTTTGTTGGCAGTGACTTTAGCTCATCCCAGTTTAGCTCTCAGGCAGACAGATCTAGTGCTCAGTGACATCCACAATCCTGCACTGCCACCTCGTTAAGGGGGTGCTGAGTTTATGAACCCATCTTCAGCTGTGGCTCACTGGAAATGCTAGACCACAGCCTCCCACCAGCCTTCCAAATTCAGTGCAACAAGGAAACACCTGGTAAATGTTACCGCTTGAAGAGGTTTTCAGTGGTAGGGACTGTGATTGCTATTTCCTGGGGTGCTCCTAAATCTGCAGAGCACCTTCTTGGTGTTGTTACCCTCAAAAGCAACACCACTCCTTGAAGATATCAGTCAGCAGAGAACACTGTCACTGCTGACACACACACAGGCAGTGACGTATTCACATCATCTACAAAGGAGGCAAGTCACACAAAGGTCATGGAGCTGCAGACAAAGTAGATAGTTTACTATAACATGTGTGGTGAATAATAATGCCAAGAATTAGAGCATCAGCATAGAACAGAGGAGAGGATGGGGAAATGTGTGTTTCCCCTTGCTTAAGATTTCTTGAATGATCAGGATCAGGGGAGAATGAAGTTGAGAGGATGTGGGTAGGTGAGGGGCTCCCTGAATCAACTTTTTTCTCCTTCTGTATCCCAGCCTTATATACAAAATGCAACATATATGATCTGTGTATAAATGAGCAAAACTTGTAGTGCATACCAAATCTGCAATCCAATAATTTGTATTTGAATGTTTTAGCAAAAACTGACTGTGACTACAAACACTTCACAGACTAATTTTCAGATTCATGAGTTTTTTGCTTGGTTTGCCTACATGTTCTATGAGCTGTCTGCCAAAAAAAATTTCCTTTCTTGCACTGAAACGTAGTGCTGACATGTGTCAAACTACGTCTTTTTTATGGGCTTTAGCACACTTCTTCCTCTTTTTGCTTTTTGTATTCGTACATATTAGACACACATCTTTGGGTTTTAATTATAAAATTAATGTAGACAGCAACAAGAAATAAAGCTGACAAATCCAATTTCCCAAGTAACTCAATATCATCTCAGGATCTCTGAGGTAAACAAAAAAATTATGTCCAAGGGGTTATAAGAATGTTGCTAAAGGGACAAACTTT
Source organism: Urocynchramus pylzowi (assembly GCA_013397555.1). NCBI lineage: Eukaryota > Metazoa > Chordata > Aves > Passeriformes > Fringillidae > Urocynchramus > Urocynchramus pylzowi. The sequence continues at coordinate 1,986,042 of VZRH01004719.1, read as the reverse complement.
TAAAAAAGAAAAATGCTGATCAGATTAATAGAGAAGTATATCCCTAACATCAAAATCCATATTTATCACCTCCTAGGAGAATGTGATGGTATTTTAAACATTACATAACTTCTTATACTGCTTCTAATCCGAGACATTTAGGGGAAAAAAGTATCTATCTGTCTATATCTATCTATCTATCTATCTATCTATCTATCTATCTATCTATCTATCTATCTATGTCATAAATGCATCTTAAAAGAAAATAATTTCAAAAATAGTTGTTCAATGATCCTATACAAGACATTTGGAATATTTCCTTTTTAAAGTACCAACATACATCCAATTGTAAACCAAACAGCTCTGTAAGGATTCAGTACATCCACATATGAATCTCAGACCTTAGACTCATGAGAAATTCTTCTCCACTGCCATCGATAGAGAAGCTAATTTCTCAGTTAAGCAATGGAAATTGAATAAGTAGGCTGAGAGACCTATGGAGGAAATTCATGAAGCCCTTCCCAGGGCCACAGAGAAGCTCAGACCTGTGCTCATGACATGGTGTTCTCCAAAGTCCTTAGCTCTCTTCTGAAGGACTGAGTTGGAGCTACTCTACGGAATGCTCATTGGTCCAGCTCAGCAACATGCACCAAGCAGCTTGTCCTGCCTAAACCAAACTGCAACATAAGCACAGAGAGCCTTGAGACAAAGGCTGGAGGCTTTCAGGTCTGCATGTTCCCTCCTCCTTGGAAAGGAATCTGGGGACCTGAATCTCAACATCCAGTGCTCCCTAGTGCAGAAGCAGCCAGGCCATGTGAACTGCATGGCACAGCATCCAGTTTTTCTCACAAGGCAATGTCTTTCAGGTGATGTCCAAACACATCTATGTCTACAAGGAGGGAGTCATAGAGACACAACAGAAGCCTTTGCCTACCTAGCTCAGAGACATGTGGGTTCTGCAAAGGATGAGGCCCTAGTTTATGCTCCCAAAGGTTGGTGTGTGAGCAGAGTGCTTATCTTCCCTTTACAGGCAGTGGAAAGGCAAGCCACTAAGTTAGTCTGAGAGAGTTTGCAGTGCTATTCAGCTTGCCAGATGTAGGTGCCTGTTTTAGAGAGAAGTACTTTTATATCCAGCCAGCTGGGGGGCTCCCCAAACTCCACTGACTACACATATGACAGCACACACAGACACCTACAAGTTCATCTGTGTGGGATATAGCTTAGGCTAACATGGACCATATCTGCCTGCCAGAGCCAAGGTGAACATTGAGACCTACAATTCCCACTTAACTTTCCAGTCCATTAAAAAAACCTAATTCAATCCACAGCCAAAAACTAGCTTTGAGGGACCTGTAGCTTTTGGCTTCTGGGTCTTGTTGACTTTTCCATCACTATTTTATTTTATACAGTCTCACTCTGAGCTGTGCATGAATGTATCTGGACTCTATTATGTAAAACTTTTCAAATGTCTTAAAAGGTTTTATTTGGAAGTGGAATTTATGCAAGTGTTTATTAATGATTTGGCATCTTAGAGGGGTTATTTTGAGTGCTATCTTTAACTTCATTACCATTAAATTATTCCTTAAATTATTCCAAAGAGATTGTGGCCTAATGTTTTGAACCAATTTTAAAATTCATATAGAGAGTTTGTCATAGTCCACAGTCAAGAGTACATTTAAACAGTGGAAACCAGTTAACCAGCTTTTGGGAGACCAAGAGATGTTTACCTCAGTTGCACAATGTTGACACTTATCTATATTTTTTATCCATAGAGTGATTTTGCAATCAAAACTTAAACAGGTGGAAATCAATCACAAATACCTAAATCATGGGTAAAACACAATTTACACAACCCTTATTTTGCAAGTAATTATTGCCACATGCATGCAGTAAAGCTGAAAAGCTTCTAGAAATCAAGTTCAATTTGAACAGTCAATCCCAGGTGGTTTCCACTCCTAAAGAAGAACATAATAGAAAACAGCATCTTGAGAGAAACATTCATCTCCAATAATTTGGCTGTGCCCTGTAAGGTCAGCTTGGAGACAGCCCAAATCTCAGGATTGTAATCCATTTCCCTTTTAGATGTAACACTAAAGGACAAAATCAAGGAATAATGGGCTTTCTTAATCCTTTATGTGATCCTAGGACTGGTCGTAGGAACTACTGGTGCTAGGAGTTTTTAAGTGTGGAAAGTGTGAAGAATGTAGCTATTCCATCTAAACTGTTCTAATGAATATTGTCTGTCCTTAGCCAATGCTGCACTGAATCACTGCAAGGGAAAAGGAAATACAGACGACTGAATGTGCACTTAGATTCATCCTTAGGTTAATGTGGTCAGAGCAAAATCTTTTAGCTTCTGACCAAGAGATCAATTACTTATTATGATCAATGACCACTGAGAATATCTTTGAAATATTTTTTCAAGGTGAAATCCTCGCCTTGTGAGGTGTTTTCTTAATTAGAAGAAACTTCAGCTGTGTGAACATGACATTTGGGGTTTAAGGGACAATTCTGTTACTTACATGAACACTTTATTTTCCTGTCATGCATTTCTTCACCTCCTGAGGTTTTGTTAAGTACTTTAAAGTTACTGTGGGATAGGGGACAATTGGTATTACCACTATAAAATCTTCCCCTCAGTCCGCCACAGCATGAATCAGAAGTATAAATTGCTGTGCCTAAGTGGGTGAAGTAAGAAATAGACTGTTCCCACTGGAAAGATAAGTGACTGGAAATGAGCCCAAAAATTTGTGCTTAGGAGTCTCAAAGCTGGAATACTGCTAGAGTGGATTACCAGGGAAACCAGCAATGAGTAGGAACCAGAGCCTAAACATCTGACTCTGTTTTCCTGGCATACATTTTGGAAAGATGCAGTGTGCATAGAGGACTTGGATATACTTCACTGCCCATCTCAATAAAGAGACATTTTCACTAAGTTGCTGTCGAAAATAATTCCTCAATGGTTTAACCTTTGATTTCTAAGTGTTCTCCTCTCTACATCAAATGACCCTGGGTTACAGCAAACAGAATCTTCTTTTTGCCTACATGAAGGCACTGGTATGGTGAAAGAGGAAGGATGAATCTGTGTAATCAAACTCCTACTCCTTATTGTCAGTGGCACAGAACCCTCTACATGTTCTTCTTTACCCAGAGATGGAGGTGGAATCCCACCCACCCTACATTTCCTCTTTTGGTAAACACTGCCATCATCTTTCCAGGAGGCAATTATAACAACAGTCCTCCCTTGCTATCTCCCCATCTTCATCTTTCCACTTTCTGAAAAAAGAGAGAGTCTTGCTGCTTATATATATTTTCCAAATCACTTTGGCACAACTTCTAAGTTTTGCATTTTCAGCTGACTTTCAATTCCACCTTCAAGGTTTGGGGTTTTTTTCCCTACACTTGCAAGAGCTGGAAATACATTCTAGAAAAATGCCATAAAAACCACTAATGACCCCGAGACAGCCAAGCTCAAACTGTATATATATGTATACACATGCACACAGGCAGCTTCTCTGCAAGGCCTACTATGAATGCAGAATTTGCCCTAATTCTGAGAAACTCACTCCTCCACAATCACACATACTCTAATGCACTCCTTCTTGTACCAATCTACCCTCTCCCACGCTGACATATATATTCTCTCTCTCCTTCACCACTCTCTTTGCCTCTGAGCTAAATTACTCTACTGTGGAAATTGCCATCAGCAATTTTCACCCTTTGCTGCTCTTTCAAGGAGTTTATGCAGTGGTGCAGTCATGATGCTCAATTAATTACTTGATATTTTTTGAGCTATTTCCCAACTATTTGCACTTATGTGTTACAGAACAGCAATGTCTCTCTTAGCATCTCCATGTGCTTGGGGCGTGGGCTGAGCTGGATGAGGTTGAGTCTTTGTGTTGATTTCTTAATCAGAATCAAATGGGTGTTTTTGGCATGATGTTGCTCACGTTACAAGGTCTCTGCCCAGCTACAAAGCACCTGCATATTAACTTTATTTTACAGAAAGGTAAGTTCAGAGGCTGAAGCAGTGTCCTAGGAACTGGAGCTAGCTCTCAGACCCTGGTGCTATCTCTAAAGGGATTGATGTCCTGGTCTTTTGCTCAAGTGTGTAGCACCACCCAGCTGCTTGTTCCCATCCTCACAGCTCATGGTGAAGACTGTGATGAACAGGCTGAACATTCTTAGGCTGTTTCAGAGTACTTCGATCCAGAGGTACCCTGTAAGGACACTGCACTATTCCCAGATCAGAGATGTGAGAGTGGCTGTGAACCATTTTTATTACATGCAGGCTTGAAAGGAAGTGAGAAGGTCCCAGCTGAATTCATACCTTGAGCTCTTGACCCCTTTTGACTTTCCCAGGTGGCCATGGGAAAGGTCTTCTAACTTTTCTGCGCTTCAGTTTCTCAGTTATTACAAAACAGCACTTTCTACCTCATGGGGAAATTTTGAGGACAAAACCATAAAAGGCTGTGGGCACTATCACTCTAGAGCAACAAAAGATACAAGCACCCAAGAAAATTTTTTCTTTTCATATGTTAGAATAAAAAAACAAATAAACCAGGTTAAAATGCTTACATTTGGGATGGATGGAGGAGTGTTATGAAGCCTGCTTATTACTTGTCTACAGAGCCCTGTGATGGTGTAGAACCAGTTGGTGTTAGAATTATACAATAATCTACACAGTTTGATGGGCTGAACAAGCCACAGCAGATGATTTTTTTAGAGTTATTCTTTGAAAATCACAAAGTATAATCAAATGCATGTTTATGACTGGGCTTAAGGGAGTCTAAGTGGAGTGACAAAGTAGATTAATCTTTATTCCACATTAGAAAGGTGGGTCCTTAATATTGATTATTCTTAGGCAATAATCTTGGTGGTTATATCTAAAAATCTGGGCTGAAGCACTCAGTTGCTGAAGGAGGAATAGCAGGAACTCATTTTTCACCCAAGGGCATGGCAAAGAGGTGGAAATTTAAGAAAATTGTAGTTTCTTGAAAATCTAGATTAATATCTAGTGATCTCCTTGGAAAAAGTTTTCATTGACAGTACCTGCCCCCGTGAAAATCTCAGACTGCCAAAACCAGCTTTTTGTTCAAGAGAAATGCTGATTTTGTGGGAAGTGAGGGGAACCTTTACTCAGCTATTCTGATCTTTTAAGTAAATATTTATTTATTTTCTGCATGAAGTTATAAAGTTTCTTGGGAATACAGATAATGTAGCAGGAGGAAAAGTAATTACTGTAATTTTGCATATGCTTTCAGAAAATAATCCATCTGATAAGCACTCCATTTACATTTTGTGAATTGCACAGTTCAGCATAGAGGCATCTCAACTAGATGCATGCAGTCCATGTTTATCAAATGCTATGATTCTCCTGCTAACAGAAGTATTTGTCTTGGCCTTTTTGCTTTTCAAAGACCAGGTGATTAAGATGTCATTGACATTAAGCATGCCTTGCATCCATTTCTCGAGGAATGATGTGGTCAGAGGTGGTCCATGAGGGTTAGAAATCCTTTGTAACAAGAAAGGAGAACCACAGCTCATGAGGACAGTCAGACACCAAACAGCTGCTCCTTCTTCTCACAGACCCAAAGCAGGTCCAAGCCCTCTCTGCATCCCTGGGACAGGGATGTACAAGCATCCAACCACCTCTTTTCTGTCATCTTCTTAGAGGTTTACTTTCAAGCAGAGAAAAACATCTGTCCCTTTGATTTTCTGGGGATTAATGAGAAGCCTCTGAAAGAAAACCTCATTAATTCCCTGTGCTACAGATGACATCAAATAAGACATTCTTTAGGAAGTGAAGTGACAGGCTGCAGGGGAGAGGACAATGAGGACTGACCTAGCAGCCATGCCTGCCAGGTAGCATGAGGACAGTCAGTTCCTATCAAAGTGAATGAGGACTGAAGGCACTCAGCACCTTGCATGATTAAGCCCACACTGAAAGCAGCCTTTCTCATCAAAATTGCACTGCCTTCCTCCTTCCCAAAAGGCATGCTAATTTGTAAGAATTTGCTATCCTTGGCAGTTGTTTCCAACTGAGCTCTTTTGACCTCCCTTCCCATCATTCTATGGGAGAGCAAGGTGTGTGCACACCAGCTGAGAGATTCAGGGCACTTCAGGGGCAGCCCAGGTCTTCTTCCAATGGCCGCACCACATTTTCTTTCCTATCATCCCACCTCATTCCAACCTCAACTCCTTTTTCCAAGCAAAGCCTGGGATAGGGACAGGCAGGTGCACATCCATCACCACCTGGGGCATGGTTGAAGTGTGGGCTCAGGGTTTGCAGAGATACCTGTGGGACACCAGTGTCACACACTGTCCAAGCGTGAGAAGGAGAAAGGAAGGATGCCACCTGCTTGGAAGGGTCTGAGAGCTCCTTTCTTTCTCCCCTTCTCCTGAGCTTTTCCTACCAAGCTCCAACCCAAGTGGAAGCTGAGCTATGTCTTCTTATGTAGGTTTCCAGAGGAGAGGTGTTCTTTACATTTTATTATTTTTTGTGCAGGAATCTGTAGCTCTCAAACAGCGTTCATGTGCCATACAGTAATACATTTTTTCCACTGAATACCTTCCCCTGTGTTTTTACATTTTCATTCTCCGCAGAGGAACACACAAAATATTTCTAAGGCATCAGGCTTGCTACACAGATTTTTCCCCACTGCCTATGTGCCAAAGCATTTCACAGTAAGACTCATGAGGCTGCGTACACTGACATGCAAGGAAAGCTGTTGCACAATGACGCCACACAGTGTGAGTGGGAGAGGGAAGGAGGAGTCAGCCATGAGACCAACAACTGAAGGAGAAATAAATTAAGAGTCATAAAACAAACTGCCATTCAAAACTCCCTTTCCACAGAAAGGCCATTACTGAGGTTCTGTTGGCCTCAAAAAATGAGACTAATTGGGGAATGGTCCTGAGTATACATTTCAGTTCCTGTCCTTTGTGTCACTGTCACCCTCTTTCAATGTCTAGCTGCAAATATAGAGCAAAATATACTTGGCTCAGCAGCTCCACCTTTTAACATCTACCTCCTTCAAAGTGTATGGAGAAATAGGGGCCAGAAAAATGGTACCTGTCCAGGGCTTTCCTCCCAGAGAGCCCCCCCTACCTACTGTCTGAAATGCAGGGCAACATAGCTCTGTAAAAAACACCTTTTGTGATTTTGGGGTTTTGTCTTGATTGCACTTGCATGTAAAGAAACACACAACCCAAGTCATTACTGCTTTGAATGAAGAAAGTATCAGTGCAAAATATAAAAAACTTAGTCACTGGATAATATAAATATATTTGCCATTAAGTCATTTCCAAACAAATGGAGCCTGAATTTGTTTAGTGGCCTTTAATCTTAGAACAGCTCTTGAGATACTGAGTAAACACAAAGCTCGCTTCTTTTGCTAGATTTCACAATAAATCTCTGCTCTGCCATGCTCAGCAAAAAGAAAAACACCAGAAGGAAAACTCTGTAATAAAGGATAGATAATCTTCTTGTGTCAAGTGTAAAGCTGTCTTAGTGTGTACTCACAACTTCACTATCTTTGCAAGATAGTGTATCTAGAAGTCATGCCACACAAGGTAATTAGAAGTTTACAATAGGAATTTCAGCCTGTTTCTAATCCAAGACTGTCTATAATATTTCAGTCTCTAAAAAGAAAACATCCTTTTTTAACTTTGTCTTTAGCTTGTAAAGTAGAGCAAGCATTTGAATTCAGAAAGCTGCTGCCTTTCCCCCTCATGCACTGCTTCTCTGGATTCCTAAACCTTGCAAATAAAAAGCTACAGTTTTCTCCTTCATCTGAACAGTTCTGTAGGAAAGGATAAGGATGTTAAAATTCACAAGATAACCATTTCATATCTGAGGCCTTGAAAAAAATGCAACATGGGATCTGGAGAGCAGGGAAGAGAAGGCCCTGGAGAATGATATTTCCTAAAGATTCATCTTAGCAGTTGCAATTAACTTCCTCAATACCTTTTGGATAAAAGTTATCAGATAAGAGATCAAGAGAGAGAACATGATTTAGCTCCAGCAAGTCTCGATTTACAATCTGTCTTCCCTGATCTGAGCTCATTTTGTGCAACTCCTGTGTCATGTTCCTCTCCTGCAGAAATGGAAGAAAGAGTTTAAGTCAAAATAGATAAGTGTAGAGCCCCCAGAAGGCAAAATGAAATGTCTCTTAACAGCATTTTTATGGCACTCCCAGGATATCACTGTATCCTACAGGGCTATTATGAGGGGAATTTCATCTCCTTTACTCCAAAAAGCTTTGGTGACATTCCGAAAAAATGCATAATGCAGCAATTTAAAATAGTTAAAATATTTGGTACAAGTTTCCTGGATTTCAACCCTGCCTGAGAAAAAAAGTATGCAGGAAGGGAAGAGCAGAAGGAAAAGGGAGAGAAATAGAAATAACCCTCCCTCCCTTCCTCCTTTTGCTCTCTTCTCTCACCTCTCCCTGACTGATCTGAAATCAACATGTGGATGGAGGGGGAGGATGCTGCTGCTGAAGAGTGCTCTCTGCCAGGCTTCTCTCTCGTGGAGAGGTCTGATTTTCATGAGCATGAACAGGAGACCTCTCCCTGATCATGTTTCCAGGACTGGATTATTAATGGCTGTATTTCCATCCCTTTAATTACTTCCTCTTCTGGTGATGTCTTTTTTAGTCTTACAGCAGCTAATGCACACCCAGTACATACTAAGTAATGGAAATGCACAATCAAGACACACATGCCTTGCAACTGCTGTTTATACCCAAGGATTTAAAACTAGTAACAAGGGAGGTTAATGTTATTCTTAGGAGATAACACTCGTTGCTATGGTGAAGATCTGTCACTCACTCTTGGGAAGATGGCACCTGAGCTATGAATGTTTGACGGCATTTTTGCTTTTGAGATGAGCAGTAGTAATTACTCCAAAGCAGATACTAACCCCTCTGATTCTGAGCAGACATCTCATGTAGGTGCTTTGTATATAAACAGGCTCCTCTCTGCCTTCTCGGTGGGCTCAGCCTGCTGGCATTGATTGGGTTTTTCAACACCTAAAGAAACAATGGAAAACTGCAAGAGCTGGTGTCAGAAGATAAAAAGAGTCTCACAAAAAAATCCCAAAACTACCAGGAGCCTTAATTTTTTTCTTGTTTAATGGGTGTTACAGTTTGCATCATATTCTGAGGAGCCTTCAGCTTTTTAAAATATATAAAACTTCATTAGGCCTGATCTGCTGATCACAACTTCATGATCTGCACTTCTTACTAAAATTTATTCAGGCAATAATCCACAAGAAATTGGTTGTTTTCAGCAGTTTATGACTTGTTATTTAACATTTAACAGAATGGCAATTTATTTTGGTAACAACCAATACTGAGAGGTTTATTGCCATTGTAAACCATAATCAACTGTTTGTATCACTACCAGTTTTTCAAGATATAAAAATAGCCAGCTGCCTTGGAAAATTGCTTAGCAGCTATAAAAATTTGCACTGAAGATTATGGATGAGGTTATTTCACCTTAAAGGTCAAAAGTCTTTAGAGAAACCACTTACTTCAGTGGACATTTTCAGCAGACTGGTAAAACCCAACCCCACAAGGACAATACTAAAGAAATTCCCAGTAATTTTCTCAATAACGAATATGTAAAAGGAATCTGTAGGAGATGGACAATACAGAAGATTGCACCTTCTTTATCACAGCATCAGGCCAAAACCAAAATCTTGTTGTTTTTATAGATATTGCAACTGTTTTACTGAATTGTACTGTACTCATCAAATAGCTTAATCATCAAGCCTTCCCATTGATCTCTTACTATCAGGCAACTGGACACAGACTTCACAACTGACATGTTTAGAAAGATTCAAAATACTTCCATTTTGACTGAAATAAGTTACAAATGACAGCATAAGTTTTACAACAGTGTTATCAGTTCTTCATCTTAAACCATTTTAGTGGGCCCAATCTCAGTGAGTAGTTAACAGTGAATAATCCAAGTTTACAAATTGCTTTCTATTAGTGCTTGCAAAGATACACTTACAAACAGTCTGCAATTTCCTTTTTTCCTACTTATTTTGCTAATATTTCTTTTTACTCCGTAGTTGCTGTAGCAGTTACTGCAGAATACTTGAGCTGACCTCTTCTATTTACGCTGTGTCAGAGATTATGCACATTTGCACAGTTCATGCAAATGTTCACATGGGAATAAAACCAATTCTTTCCTCTTAACACTTGTGCCTAGCTCAAAAGTTCATTCTTCTAAACTATTTGTGCTACTAAAACTTTCACTAAGCAAAGCCACTCAAAGAGAAGAAAAATGGATGAAAAACATTCATTTAAGCCTTTGAGCAGGTAAGAGCAGGTTTGGGTTGGGTTTTTTTAAATTTATGTTTAGTAGTATTCATTCAACTCTTTAATGTTGATTGGAATTTCTGGTAGAAAGCTTTAATTCATTTTTCCTCCAGTTTTCAAACATTATGAAGCAAATTAATCCCTAGTATAACTCCAGGGAATTGGAGGGTATTATGGCAGAGATTACTTTGGCACTGCATTTCTTGTTTAAAATGCTTACCTGCTCACATACACTTTTTTAAACATGAAGAGTGATGGCTGCTGAATTTCATTATTCACATTCAAATGATGTGAAATATTGGAAATGCCATGGCTTCAATTCTCTGATAACTTTCTGGGTCCCACTTCCTGTAACTTTGAGCAGGTTGTTAGGATTGCCAGATAAATGCAGCTGTTGCTACTCCATTTTGCTGGAAACAGAAGTGTTCTGAACCTCCACAAAGGTGTCCAACAGGCTGCTAAAGAAAAGAAAACTGAAAAGACATCCTCCTTGGAAGCAGAGACCACCATGTCAATCAGCTTAGAAGCAGAAAGATAATTTCTCTTTAAAAGAAAAAACAAAATAACAACAAACACTTATTTTTTACTCATCCAAAAGCCTAGAAATAATAAATGACATGAAAGAAACTGAAACAAAGTCCTCAGGAAAAAACTCCACAAACTCATATCCACTGCCTCGTCATATTCAGCCTGTCTTTCATGCTGTTAAAAGTTCTCTTCAGCCCTGGGCAGTGGTAGCAAAACTGCAGCAATGAGGATCAGGCAATCTTGCCTGCCAGTCAGCAGCATTAGCAATTTGCTGTTTGCAGAAAAACTAAAAATAAAAGGGGAGTATTTCATAAAGCAACAAAAGCAAGGCAGCCTCATTTCTACCAGGCTGCCTTGGTACAGCTATAGGCTACCAGGTATCAGATATGAAGAGCATTTATACTGTTCAATGCTTTCCACAAGTGCAAGCAGGGATACAAAAGCAGGTGCAAAGGTCAGTGGAAAAAGCCCTGTATTCTTCAGTTTACCTTTACTGACTGAAATAACTTGCTATCAGAATCATTAGCAACCTCTGCTGGATGGACACAGCAGAGGAAAATGTGAATCAGAGGGTGGCTTTTCCAGGCATGGATGAGTTATTTAATTGAAACAGTGTCTTTGTCTTTTATGAAATCATTTTCCCCTCCACATTTTTTTCTGAAACACTGAGTCATTCAAAAATTTGAAAGCATTTATGCTCATTCTTTTTGCTGCACTTTGGAAAATAGTATCACGTCCCCCAACCCCCCAACTCCAGCTCTTCTGTAAGGTATAAGCCATCACTTACTAAAGCTTTTCCTCTTTGGTCTGGAATCACACAGCATAGCCATCAGTATCATTAATAGCTTTAGAGTTGTCATGTTTTCAGTTTTTCAAATTGAGCAGTAAAAGACTATGCTTGCATATTTATTAAAGGCCATTGGTAACACAAGCTTGTAGGAGCAGACTCACTTTCCAGGCTGTAACTTCATTTGCTTATTCAGCATCCTCACCCAGGGACATCCCAAACCAGGAGCTCACCAGGCACCAAGGACATCTTGACTCTGCTTTTTCTGTCATCCATGGACAGGCTTTTGAAAGAGGACTTTTCACAATGTAGAACCAACTTATGAGTGCTTCCCACCTGCATTCTCAATCCAACAAAACCTAGGTTTTTTTCAACTAAGCTTCAAGCCCACCTGAGTAAAGAGGTCAACTTTCCCATGGACTGGCGGCTCAGCAGCTAATGTTGAAGCAGCACAAGCTGATTTATATTTTGTAAGGTCACCTCAAGTGTTAAGCTGAAGTGTCAGACAGGTACCCATGGGGCAAATCTCTGCAGCTCTTGGAGCACTGTTTCTTAGGGGGAGAGCTCCCTCCCTCATTAGAATTCGTTTTGTATTACAGATTTCTTCCTTCCTCACAGAACTGGAAGGACTAATTAGAAATAGTTATCATTGCTAAAATTCAAAGCATTATTAGAATGGCAGCTCACTGAAAAAAAAAAAAAATTAAATCATTCTATTGTAGGAGATCCTGATAATTCAGGTGTTGTTAGACTCCAATGGGGTTGCTTTTAAAGCTTTTCTCAGCTTCAGGTCCAACTTGGCTTTTATGGCAAAAAAGTGAGACTGGAGTATAACAGTCTGAACCTCTGGGTTGGTTGCTTTTTGGGTTTGTTTTTGGTTGTTTGTTTTGGTTGGGTTTTTTTTTTTTTGGCAGG